>ML664152.1:7180170-7436938 GCA_007570785.1 Antilocapra americana
CCTTCCGTAGTTCATCAGGCACTCTGTCTTATCAGATCTAGTCTCTTAAATCTATTTCTCCCTTCCACTGTATAATCATAAGGGATTTGGTTTAGGTCATACCTGAATGGTCTAGTGGTTTTCCTTACTGTCTTCAATTTAAGTCTGAATTTGGCAATAAGGAGTTCATGATCTGAGCCACAGTCAGCTCCTGGTCTTGTTTTTGCTGACTGGATAGAGCTTCTCCATCTCAGGCTGCAAAGAATGTAATCAGTCTGATTTTGGTGTTGACCATCTGGTGATGTCCATGTGTAGAGTCTTCTCTTGTGTTGTTGGAAGAGGGTGTTTACTATGACCAGTGCGTTCTCTTGGCAAAACTATTAGCCTTTGCCCTGCTTCATTCTGTACTCCAAGGCCAAATTTGCCTGTTACTCCAGGTGTTTCCTGACTTCCTACTTTTGCATTCGAGTCCCCTGTAATGAAAAGGACATCTTTTTTGGGTGTTAGTTCTAAAAGATCTTGTAGGTCTGCATAGAACCATTCAGCTTCAGCTTCTTCAGCATTACTTGTTGGGGTATAGGCTTGGATTACCAGGACATTGAATGGTTTGCCTTGGAAACAAACAGATCAATCTGTCATTTTTGAGATTGTATCCATGCATTTTGGACTCTCTTGTTGACTATGATTGCTACTCCATTTCTTCTAAGGGATTCCTGCCCACAGTAGTAGATATAATGGTCATCTGAGCTAAATTCACCCTTTCCAGTCTATGTTAGTTTGCTGATTCCTAGAATGGCGACATTCACTCTTGCCATCTTCTGTTTGATCAGTTCCAATTTGCCTTGATTCATGGACCTAACATTCCAGGTTCGTATGCAATATTGCTCTTTACAGCATTGGACCTTGGTTCTATCACCAGTCACATCCACAGCTGGGCATCGTTTTTGCTTTGGCTCCATCCCTTCATTCTTTCTGGAGTTATTTCTCCACTGTTTTCCTGTAGCATATTGGGCACCTACCAACCTGGGGAGTTCATCTTTCAGTGTCCTGTCTTTGCCTTTTCATACTGTTCATGGGGTTCCCAAGGCAAGAATACTGAAGTAGTTTGTCATTCCCTTCTCCAGTGGACCACATTCTGGCAGAGCTCTCCACCATGACCCTTCCGTCTTGGGTGGCCCCGCATGGGATGGCTTAGTTTCATTGAGTTAGTCAAGGCTGTGGTCCGTGCAGTTAAAGTAGATTGCAACTATTAGGGTTCTGGAAATTAGTGGTTTGTTCCCCTCTCTTCCTTTAAAGACTTTATATGTTCGAGTAGTTTCAGGTTTAAAAAAAATTACGTAATTCCCATATATGGTTTCTCTTTCCTAATAATGACATCTTGATTTAGTATAGTACGCTTGCTACAACTGATGAACCAGTTTTATACATTATCATTAACTAAATTCTGTAGTTTACATTAGGGATCACTGTGCTGTATGAGGTGTGACAGATGCATGTGTGGTATCTACTATAAGATACAGAGTAGTTCCATTGTTTTAAACCCTGCTTTGTTGTACTAAATCATCACTTTATCTATCTTCTTTAGCCACCGGCACCATTGATCTTTTTACCTTTTCCATAGTTTTAACTTTTCTGAAATGTTACATAGTTGGATCAAAAAGTATGTGGCCTTTACACGTTGACCCCTTTTTAATAATATGAGTTTAATTTTCCTCTATGGTCAGTTTCTTTTTAGCTCTGTAAGAAATTGCCAAACTGTTACCCATAGTGGTTGTGTTGCATTTTATATTCTGATCACCAGTGAATGAAAGTTCCTATGCTCCACATCTTTGTTAAGATATTATTTCTTCATCTATAGATGAATACGATCCCAGTCAAAGTCCCAGCAAGTTAATTTTGTGTTGGCAGAGAGATTCTAAAGTTTGTTTGGAGAGAAAAAAAGACCTAGAATAACTAACAGAATACTGAAGAGCAACAAAAGAACAAGATTGATAGCTACTACCTGACTTTTTAAGACTTAGTATAAATAATCTACAGTTTTTAAGACAGTATGGTACTGGTGAAAGAATAGACCAATAGATCAATGGAACAGAATAAGAATCCCAGAAATAGACCAATACAAATAGACTCAATTAGCATTTAACAGAGGAACAAAGACCTGAATGGACAAAGCATAGTCTTTTCAGCAGGTGATGTGGAACAACTTGATAGCCACATGCAAAAGAAAAAAAAAATCTAGACACAGTTTCACAAAAAATAACTCCAAATTTATCATAAACTTAATGTAAATGTAATACAAAATTAGAAAATTTCTAAAAGATAACGTATAATAAAAATCTAGATGACCTTGGGTGTGATGACTTTTAGATACAATTCCAGTGCCGTGATCCATGAAAGAAAAACCTGACAATAGAAAAGCCTGAAAGATACTGTTAGGAGAATGTAAAGACAAGCCACAGACTGGGAGAAGATGTTTGTAACACTCATATCTGATAAAGAACATGCATTCTTAAAACTCAATAAGAAGATAATCGAATTTAAGAATCGAGAAAGTATATAATGGGCACTTTGTTAAAGAAGATATACAGATAGCACAAAAGCATTCTAAAAGGTGCTCAACATCATGTCGTTAGAGAACTGAAAGTGCCCAAGATGCTACTGCCACTTCTTAACGCTGGATTGAGTCCAAAACACTGAGAATGTTCCATTATCTTCTTATTAACTTTGCTCAGAGAACGGTCCCTTATATCAAGTTTTTATTTGTTAATAGTAGTAGTGTTAAGTCTCACAGATATTTTTTTTTGCCTAATTCTTTGATAAGAAAAGGGATGTAGTAAAGACACTTGCTTTTTGTTTTACATTTACCTAATTATATTATTACCTGCTTAGAAGGACTGTGTGGTTTGTCTTGACTTGTGTTATTTAAAATTGGAGATCAAGCTTTTTATTTTTCTCCCATCCACAAATCAGGAGACTTCTTGTGATCAAAGTGAAGGTTCTTGTTCTGAAGAAGAAGAATGGAAAAGTGACAGAAGAAGTGAAAGTGACAGTGAAAGTTCAAGGTAACTGTTTTTAGTTGTTTTAAACTTTGGAGCATTTTAGTCATAACCTTGAATGAAATCATACTTGAGTGACATTCAAGATGTAAGAGCTGCTATCTGTTGGGCTTTTAATACATTTAAAAGGAGAAAAAACCTGGATTAACAGCTGTTTCTATAGAAATATTTTGGGTTATTTTATTTGACTATATAACATTTGAGCTGAAGTGTAAATATGTGAACCCAGAATATCAGTTTAGCCTTGGGGTACATTCGTAAAGAGAAATATCCAAAGTCTGTATGGTAAAATCAGTGTTAAATTTATTTTTAGTTATTGCATATGTTGATGGAAGTTCAGTTAATTAATCAAGAAGAAAAAGGGAATTTTAATCAGTCAAGCCAAACTAAGAATTATAACTAGAAGGCAGATTCGCAGGAAGCTCTGAGAACTATTGGGCCTGTTGGAAGCTGAAGGCGTAATCACATGTATTTTTAAGATAAAAGGTGGTACATCAGGATGACACACTGCTGTTTTACGTAAATCTCCACCAAGGATACATAGTCTAGGTCAACTTGTACAAAGTGAGCACTAAGTACTGTGACCCCCTCCAAAGCTGGGAAAGCAGGTTATTCTTTTAAGAAGTTTAATTGCTAATGTCAGAAGAAAGGGAAAAAAAAAAGATCTTTACTATTGAGCAAGCACTTCCATCTTTGAGCGGCTCTGGCTAACATATAATGCTGATGCCCACTGCTCATTAGTGAGGGAGGCCCAGATGGACACACACAGAGAATTTTATGTTGAATTTTCCTCCTGCCTTAAAATATAAACATTATTTTATTATACATACTAGCTTTTGTTTAGTTTTTGGTATCCAAATTCATGGGACTTACGGTGTTAGTATCTGTTCCTCATCTTGATAAATGTCAACTTTCTTGGCAGATGTTCAAACCAGAAACTCAGACGTCATTCTCTCCTCATAATTATTTCTACCACCATGTCTAGAAAATTGTCTCTCCTAAATAGGACTCAGAGTATTTTAATTTTCATTGATACGTTGCTTAACAGACTATTATGTCATACTCCTGGCTTCTTTTCTTGTCTTCTTTTATTCCATTATGCTTCGGAGTGGGAGTGATTTCTAGAACACTTGTCTAGTTTTGTTTGTTGTAGTCGCTCAGTCGTGTCCAACTTTTTGTGACCACATGGACTGCAGCACCCTAGGCTTCCCTGTCCTTCAGTGGTGAAGGACATCTCGGAGTTTGCTCAAACTCAGGTCCATCGAGTCGGTGATGCCATCCAGCCATCTCATCCTCTGTCGTCTCCTTCTCCTCCTGCCTTCAATCTTTCCCAGCATCAGGGTCTTCAATGAGTTGGCTCTTCACATAAGGTGGCCAACGTTTTGGAACTTCAGCTTCGACATCAGTCCTTCCAGTCAGTATTCAGGGTTGATTTCCTTTAGGATGGACTGGTTTGATCTTGCTATCCAAGGGACTGTCAGAAGAGTTCTCTAGCACCATAGTTTGGAGGCATCGGTTCTTTGGTGCTCAGTCTTTTTTATTTCATTTTAATTGGAAATATACAGAACGTGAAATTGATCATCGTAACTATTTTTAACTGTGTAGTTCAGTAGTATTAAGTACATTCACAGTGTTGTGTACCCAGTTTCCAGAGCTCATTTCATCTTGCGATACTGAAACATATACTCACTGAACAGCAATTCATTACTCCACACCACCTACCCTGACAACCACCACCCTTGCCTTTCTGTCTCTGTATTCATTATGTTTGAATTCAACTTATCTTGAATTTTATTATTCAAAGCACATGCTCTTAATATTTTTAAAACAGCTGTTTTTGTAGTGTAAAAGATAATGCAGAAATAACATTTATAGTAAGTAAGTTTTGGATATGGGTTTTATGGAGCCTGGGAGGTATATGGTTGGGTAATGATGGCTCCAGTAGAGGGTCTTTATCCTCTTGTATGTTTGCTAAAGCTGGCAGTGTGGCAGGGGCTAGTTTTCTAGATTGAGTTTCCTATTTGACTCTGCTTTTGCTCTAAAGTAGGCCAAGACTAGTCCCTCTCTGGGATCTTTTCTCATATCAGAGAGAATCCCCTTCTTGTTAAGAAGCCGTGCCCACATACAGCTTTCTGTTTGGTATGGCTCTGCTTTCCTTGTGCTTCTCACTATACTCACTGACAGGTCTGTCATTCCAGTTAACATTTCTAGTCCATTTCTGAGTTCCTGCAGTTTAGGGGGAAGTGCTGCTCTTCTGTAGGGTCTCTCCTGTTTTCATAACTATGCTTCACTTTTGGAAGGGGGAATTATTAGTTGGCTCTCTACGTTGTCTTCTATGAGGTCTCATCCAAATTATACTTAGAAGTATTTATTCAGGACTCCCCTGGTAGTCTAGTGATTAAGAATCTGCCTGCCAATACAGGGGACATGGGTTCGATCCCTGTTCTGGGAAGATTCCACATGCCGTGGGGCAACTAAGCTTCCCTGCCAGCCCACCATAAGCCTGTATGCTACTGAGCCCACCTTCTAGAGCTCATACTCTACAATAAGAGAAGCCACCGAGATGAGAAGCCTGTGCACTGCAATGAAGAGTAACCCCAACTCACTGCAACTAGAGAATGCCCAAGTGCAGCAGTGAAGACTCAGCACAGTCATAAATAAATATTTTTTTTAAAAAAGTATTTTTTCAGGCTTACATCCTTTTCTGATTTCCAGTGTCAGTGAAGACTTTTCTCTTCTCATGACCTTTGGTCCTGTCAGTATTCATTGATAGTGAGGGTAGTTGACTCTTCTAGGAGCTTTTCTTTCCTCCTTATTGTCTCCATCTGTCTTAAGGTTGTAGGATTGATTTGCTATTCAGGCTTAGATTCTGGTTCCATACAACTTACAACTTTTCCTTTTCCAGTGACTCTTCCTCTAGGTATTCTGATTGGATAGCTGATGCAGGCATTCACCTGCAGCCTCCTTTACGAACATCATCTCGTCGACGAATTACTCGATTTTGCAGCAGTTCAGAGGATGAAATGTCTGCTGAGAATTTATCTCCTCCAAAAAGGAGACGAAAGAGAAAGAAAGAAAATAAGCCTAAAAAAGAGGTACGAAAAGTATATCCTTAAAAATAACATCTATCTACACTTTGATAGTTTCTGTCCATATTTAGAAACTGGAAATCTTTGGGAATTTGGAGCTTGCATTATTATTATTTTGATTGATAATGTTGTATCATCAGGAGTCAAATGTAAAATACAAACAAACTTACTTTTGGAAAAGCTTCTTTATTGTTAAAACTTTCTAATCTGCTGTGAATTGAACTTGGCACTTAACACCTTTTTGAATCTGTAACTTCAGAGGGAAAGATCTATTTTGCTCAGAACCCCACCATAACTCTTATTTTCTCCTGTCAGTTTCACACCAGAAATATACTTCAAGGCATTTTAAGGGCCTTCTTTGTTTTGTCTGCTATTGTCATGTTTCCTGCTTTCATTTGACATGTTCCGTCTTAGTACTTTTCTCCTAATTGTAACATCCCTGTATGTCGTTATATGTATAGTGCATGCACTCCTGTTGAATGTTTAAAGGTGATATGTCTCTGTATTAGTTATCTTTTGCTGTATAACAGATCATCTTGGAACTTATCTTAAAAACAACAAACATGTATTATTTCATGTTTTAATGAATCAGGAATTTGGAAACTGATTAGCTGATTTTTGACTCATGAGGTTGCATTTATCGTATTGGCATGGGTCACAGTGTTGTGAAGTCTTGACTAGAAGTGAATCTTTGAAGTTGTTCATGGAGTAGTTGGCCGGTGGATCTCTCCATAGGGCTGCGCGAGTGTCTTCTGAACTTGGTAGCAGATTGTCCCCAGAGCACGTGAAACAAAAATTAAACAAGGGCTAAACCTTTTATGATCTAGGCTTAGAAGTTGCCCATTGTTACTTATGCTTTTTTCTCTTTGTTAAAAGGAGTTGGAGCCCACACTCCAGTGGAGGAGACTTGGGCTCCACTTGTTAAAGAGGAAAGGAAGAGTATCAGAATTTGTGGTTCTGTTTTAAAATTACCAGTCTCTTTTTTAAAAAAAACTTTCTTCCATTATGGTTTATCACAGAATATTGAATATTATCCTCTACATAATAGCTTGCCTCTACTAACCCCAGATTCCCAATCAATCCCTCTACCACCTTCCTTCCCCTTGACAGCCCCAAGTCTGTTATCTGCCTGTGAATCTACTTCTGTTTTATAAAAGTGCATTTGTGTCATCTTTTAAATTCCGCATCTAAGTGAAATCATACTAAAATTACCAGTCTCAAAACCTCAAATCAAGAGGAGACTGCCTGAGATAATTAGTCTGTGGTAAAATTCACTGTGGCCTTGGCAAAGCAGACTTAGTGTGTTGAAGAGGGTTTAGTTGGAAATTAGCCCCACTTCATAGGATGTAATGTGAGTGCCGTGAAGTATCTGTTAGAAATTCAGGAGAAAGTGCTCGGTAGATCTATAATGCTTTTACAACTGATAATGTTCCTGTGTATGTATGAACCAAATATATATGCTGTTAGGAACTAATCATTAGGTGGCTTGCTTATAAAACAGCCAAAGTCTTTTGTTTTCAATTAAACACTGCATGCTGCTACTTTCTATTCTATTCAACTTTATACTCTTCCCCTTGGCAGAATTTGCAGAGGATGACTCAGGCAGAGCTTTCAGACATGGAACATTTATATGAATTTCATCCTCCAGTTTGGATAACTGACACCACACTTCGAAAATCTCCTTTTGTTCCTCAAATGGGTGATGAGGTGAGAGTTACAGAGTTAAAAAATACGAATATGCATCATAAAATTAATATTACTCTTAGGTTTTTATTTTTAAATGTCTGTTTCCCTTTTATAGGTAATATATTTTCGACAGGGTCATGAAGCTTATATTGAGGCTGTCAGAAGAAATAACATTTATGAACTGAATCCTAACAAGGAGCCATGGAGAAAAATGGATCTTAGGGTAAGATGATGGCATTATGCAATCTTAAACATTTAGTACATACATACGTTACTTATAAATATAAACATAGTTATAATACTAATAACATAGTTATTTATAAATCCATGTAAGAAACACTCTGGAGGCATACCATATACTATCTTTCCATTAATTTCCACCTTAAAAACATTTTTGCTGTTAACCTGCTAATCATTAAGGTCTAGTCAGACGACATGCTTATTGGTGGACACTCTGTATACTGCTGGTAGGCATCTTGATTATATTACCATTAATCTTAAAAAGCTTGTACCCAGGACAGATTTTCAAAAGAAGTGCAAGTCTCCAAAAAGCAAACAAAAAAATTGGTGAAAAAGTTTCAATGACATGCATAATAAAGTACAGGAAAAGTTTTAGCTTCCCTGTACTTTCTATACATATTTTTAACATTTAAAGAAAAATACCATGTTCTAACAAGTAGCAGCAAAGGTTTTGATTTATTAATGTTATTCAACCTCGTGATAAAGGTGCAAGAAACAAGTCCAGGCTCCCTAGAAGGTATCTTGGTAATTAGAATTAAAACTGAAAATATTTACAGTGATTTTACTTTTGGTAATTTAAGAAACAACCAAAAGTGCATGCAAATTTATGAGCAAGGTAATTCCGTATCACTGTTTATAAAAGCCAAAAATTAGTAAAAAATCCAAACATCTCACAATACTGAATGAACCAAATCACAATATGTTCCTGTATTTGGCTACTATGTAGAGCCCACCATGTAACTGAAAGTTGTAAAGTATTTGTTAAATAAATGTTGCATTTTCATAGTGTACCAGTAAGAGGAAAAACAGGATGTGAAATTACAGCTTTAGCTACAAAAATATTTTAAAGGCATGGGGTTCAACCAAAATAAATACAAATGTCAGTGGTGATTAAATGTAGAATAATATTATAGGTAATTTTTGTTTTTTACACTGCATATTTTTGAATACTTTCATTAACTGTGGAAGGTGAAAAAACTCTGCTTCAGTGCATTTGGCTTTAGATGCATTCAGATGTATGTCTCTTTTACTTATTACTGTGTACCTGAGGACAGTTGATTCTCATTTTTCATGAATTTTAATTTGCAGCTTGCCTATTCACTGTATACTATTTGTAACACCAGAAACAATATTCAAGATGCTTTGTAGTCATTTGCAGACATGCATAGCTTCGCAAAAAATTAATGAGTAGGATGCTCTCTCACAATAGGAATCTCTCCTGTTGCCTGTCTTACTTACCCCAACTGCCTGGAGCAGGTCACAACACACAGTAGATCTTCATATAAATAAGTATTTATGGCAATTATCAGGTTGAAATTTAATATCAAATTCTTGAAGAATAGTAAGCCAAATGCTTATATATTTTGATTTGCATAATACAAAATTATGTAAATGAAAGTGTGTCTCTAGAAAAAGAAGAAAGTCAAAAGGAAGTTCCAGTTGTATACAGTGGTTGTCTTTAGATCCTGAGCTGATGGGTGATATGTGTCCTTCTTATACTTCTGTTGTGTTTTTTTTCTAAAGTTAGCATATTGCTTGCGTTAGAAAATGTTTAAATACACTTTCAAAAAGATGTGAAGATTTAGCAAAAAATGTCTGTAATTAATGGTAAATTAAACCCCTCGTCTGGTTTGAAATCCTGAATTATGAGCTTGACTTAATTTGGGAATATGTGGTGAATTATCATCTTGAGGAATTGCTTTATTTTAACCATGTATCCTTTTTAAAATATCTGTTACAGGATCAAGAATTGGTCAAGATAGTTGGAATACGCTACGAGGTTGGACCCCCTACACTTTGTTGCCTCAAACTAGCGTTTATAGACCCTGCAACTGGGAAGCTTACGGACAGATCCTTCTCTATTAGGTACACTTTGCATTTAAAGTGGGGTTACTTAAGTTTGGATTCTCCCTCCTGCTGGTCAGTGTGGCCTTTCCATTCAGCTGCAGGGTAAATAGTAGGGCACTGTGGGTTGCACAGGTGTGAGCTGCAGTTCTGAGAGAGGGGACCTAGAGAAGTAAAAATCCTGGGTCTGCAGTGGCAATTAGGTGGGAGTGTGTCTATTGCATTTTCCATGCCACTTAAATGTGTAGAGAATTCTGGCCCGTAGTGAAGATGGCATCTACGTTTGTTTTTCAGAAAGTGTTAGAATGATTTTCTAAACCTGTGTCGTCCAGTATGGTAGCTGTCAGCCAGATGTGGCTGCTGGGAACTTGAACTGTTTGAATTGTGTGTGATGTAAGTTTACACACTGGATTTTGAAGGCTTGGAGAATGTAAAATATTTCATTATTTTTTACTAATTATTTGGTTAAACAATATTTAGGATATATTGGCTTAAATAAAATACACTTAAAATTAATTTCTCTGATTTATTTTTACTTTAATAAGGCTAGTCGAAAATTAAAAACAACATATATGGGCCCCCTTGTGTTTTCTTTGGACATTGCTCTTCTGGACTATAACCTGCTATGAAGGAAATTTAACAATCTTTTATTTTTGTTTAGATACCATGATATGCCAGATGTTATTGACTTTCTTGTATTGCGTCAGTTTTACGATGAAGCAAGACAGAGGAATTGGCAGTCTTGTGAGTCTATTCATATTGGATTTTATGTATACTCTGAGAAATTAATCTCTTACTGATCTGAACTTTTTGGTTGTGGTGCTGCTTATTATGGAGGATGGAAACATGTAACTTCTGGAAAGAGACAGAAGTGACTGCTAAGTATATTTTGCTTAGAGCTTAGTATGATGTGTGACGTTTCAGAAGAATGATTTCTTACTCCTTGATTACAGGCTAGAGTAGACCTTTTATTTCTTTTCAGAATGGTCTACACTGCATTATCTCCATCTATTATGTGACACTGGTATAATCCATAAAATTACCTCTGATATAAAACAATCAGAAAGTTGAAAAATGATGCAGATGTTACACTGATAGTGTTCTGGTATACCAGTATATCTTGCCTTTGATACTGTGTCAACCTAGACTTAAACAGATTGACTTGAGAAAACTATTCCTTTAAAAAGTTAAAAATTTGTATAAAATTGACATTTTATATCCATGAATTACATAGGTGGACAGAAGAAATAAAATCACCTAAAATGTAGGCATTAACTTTTAATGTGGGTTTTTGAATGTGGTTTGAATGTTGTTTTTGCAGTGGCCAGTTAAAGCAGGCCAGAGGGCTGGCTTGCTTAGACTTATGTGGTCATTAATCTTCTCAGGATGTAATTGATGACTGTCATTAGGCCAGCACCTGTCATAGCTGTTTCACAGTTTTGCATGTATTGCTGTTCAACATGCAATGCTATCTGGGGAGCTCATGTATTAAGTTGACTTCAGGCATCTAGAACAGCTCATTCTCCATTTATCAGTTTTAGTGAAATACTGTTCTACTTCCACTGTGTCAGCTCACTGTACACATTCATAAATGATGCTAAAACCTCATTAATTTTTCTAATTTCTATTACCTTTTTCTATAGGCAATACAAATAGGTAAATTTTAGATAAATTCCCTGAGTCCCTATTTGAAATGAAATCTTATCAGAGAATGTGACTTCTCTTGGTAGACTAGTTTAATGGTAATGTCCACTCAGGTAATCAGGGTTATTTTGGGGACTGAGGAGATGAAAGTTTTCTTGAAGAAGAACATCTAGCCACCAAAAACAAAAACCAGACAACTGGAGTATATGGAAGTTAACATTGTACAGCCAAGTCCCAAAGAACTTGATAGTTCCCTAGCTATTCTTGTTTTTCAACCCCTATAATGTGTAAATTATAAACTTTCATTCTGTTTCAGTAAGATGCCCATTTAAAAAAAATTTTTAACCTTGATTCTCTATAGAAGAATGACTAATTTTAAGATAAAAATATTATTTGATTTATCTGTGTCATAGGTGTTGTATAACTTAAAATTGTTAATGTTATTAGCAAATTGATATCTCAGATTTGGTTGTCTCTTATAGGTGACAGGTTCCGTTCTATCATTGATGATGCTTGGTGGTTTGGAACAGTGCTACGTCAAGAGCCATATCAGCCACAGTACCCTGATAGTCATTTCCAGTGTTACATTGTGAGGTCAGTATACCTATGAAAATAGTCCTCTGCCAACATTTGTTCACTGTGACAGGTTGTGATATAAATTGCTAATGTGTTTCAGGTTAATAAAAATGACACCACTGAATTTGTTATTATGTCACTCTCACATTTGTAGAGTCTTTCTAGCATGCCTCTGTTGCTAGTGCCTTCATTGGTATAGGTTCTACTTGCTTCCCAGGGACCTTTTGTGTATCTCTGAGTCAGTGTTAAAAATCCCCCTGCCAATGCAAGAGACGCAGGAGATGTGGGTTTGATCCCTAGGTTGGAAAGATCCCCTGGAGAAGGTCATGGCAGTACACTCCAGTATTGTTGCCTGGAGAATCCCCATGGACAGAGGAGCCTGGTGGACTATAGTCCGTGGGGTTGCAAAGAGTCGGACATAATTGAGTGGCTGAACACAGTATTTCCTCAGCCCAGTGTTGCAGGATCATTTCATTGTTCAGGAGCACATATTACTCCATTTCCCTTGATCAGAAAAAGTCTGCAGTCTGAAGCGTGGCACTGAAGGCTTTCACACTGTCTTTCTTCACTTAGCCTGGGTACAGGCCACACAGGATGTTTGGTTTTGTTTTTGAACCTGCCATACATTTTTATACTTCTTTATATGGAGAAGGAAATGGCAACCCACTCCAGTATTTTTGCCTGGTGGGCTGCTGTCCATAGGGTTGCGCAGAGTCGGACACGACTGAAGTGACTTAGCATGCATGCTAAGTGCTAACATGTGTTATAATGAAGTGACTTAGCATGCATGCTAAGTGCTAACATGTGTTATAATGTATCCTGAAAAACTCTCACTGTTAATACTTAAACTTTCATTGTTAGAGTGAGGTTAATTTTTATATTTTCTATCTTTTTGTTTACTCTAATAGTGGATACCTAGTTATTAGCCAGAAATTGTTTTTGTGAAAGCCTAACCAAACTTTTCTGGTCTTAACAGATGGGACAATACTGAAATTGAAAAACTTAGCCCATGGGATATGGAACCAATACCTGACAATGGTAAGTAGTTTTTAAATGATGAAAATATGTTTTCAGTTTTTTTTTATCTTATTCATGTACATAGAGTACATTTGTGGTCTTTGAGAAACATTAAAATTATTATGGTAACTGTGAGCTTTAGTAAATGAAAAGAATTATATGTATTTGGCTCCTTAATTCTTACCCTGTTTCCAGCCTGTTTCTGACTATATCTTAGTCACCAGCTATCATTTCTCATGTACCTGTGTATTTATCTCTTCTTGACTTCATTCACGAACCCTCCATTTCCCTTTCCTCATCCTTATTTTAGTACCATGTTTCTTTCTTCAAAGAAAAGTCTAATTTGCCTTCTGTCTGTCTCTTGCGTTATGTCAGCTTGCCTGTCTTACTAGGATTTGTCTGTTCCTTTCCTGTCAGAGGGAAGTATCTGTTCCAACAGCAACCTCTTCTGCAGTGCCTGCTGTCCCCTGCTTTGAGCTCTGAGAGACCTGGTATTGACACTGAGTTCATTGCCTCCAGCAATGAAACTATCCCATCTCCATTCAAGTTTAAATTTGTGTCTTGTACCTTAAAACAGCTCTCATTGCATTTTCTTGAACATTTTAGCTACTGAATTAACTTCTCACCTGTTGAACTTTTTGAGGGGGTGCCCTGTATATCTCTTGTCTCCATCTCTCCTCTATCAGGCTTTTCTTTTATATTAGTGTTGATTGAACATAAAAGCATGCAAAAACGTTTGTCCTTCTACCGCCACTTATTGACACATGAAATTTTTGTTCTGTGTGTTGTTCTTGTGTCTACCTTAGAGGTCAAGCCCTTTTCCTTCATGTTTTATTCACTGACTTACCTCCATCAACTGCTGTCTTGCTTTACTTTGGAAATTAGGAGTTTTTCCAGAAAAATTTGAAAGAATACCACTCTTGAAAGTCACCAGTGACTTCTTCATTAGATTTTCTTTTGAGCTTAGTACTTTAACAGATAATACTTAGCAATGTGAAATGAAATTTTACATTGTATAATGCATATATAGATAAGTGAAAATCAACATTTTTTGAGGTCTTACTCTGTTGCTAAGAACTTCATGTGTAACAATTCATTTAATCTTTCTCTGAGGTGATGCTCTGTTACTAATTTCATAGGTGAAGGAATGCAGACTCAAGAGAGTCTCCAGTAACTGGTTTTGAGTTGCACAGCTCTGAAAAGGATAGGTTAGGATTCTAAGCTGTCTGGCATCAGCCCGTGTTTTTTAACAGCCAGTTGTAGATTCTTTGTAAATAATGCCAAATTAGTGAAAGCACTCACACAGAAAGATTTTACATATTCATGAGGCCAAGAAGGCTTTGGAAGAGTTGTCAAACAACATGAATAGGCAGAAAGATAAATTTGGAGGTGTATGAAGAAAAGCTCATTTGCATTATCAGTCTTGGAAATGTGCATTAAGTAATAATAAAATATTGTTTTACCTATCAGATTGTTAGAGTGATACATTTGTCTTCTAGGCTTGTTGACATTTTTCTCCTTTTTAAATAATTTTTAAAAAACTATTCTCTGAATATTTACATTGCCTCTTGTTCTTTTCTAAAATGTGCACACTCTTTTAAAAGAATGTTTTGTAATATTCTTGAGCTTGAAATTATTTCAAAATGAAATGTTTAAAATCGTACAGTAAAAATTGACAATGGAAAGTACAAAGAATTTCTGAACACCCAGTTTTCTCAAATGTTAGCATCTTCCATAAGTGCAGTGCAGTCATCAGAATCAGGAAACACCCTTAATAACAATTCTAATCCTATCGGCCTTTTCCAGATGTTTACCATAGTCCTAATGTTTTTTCATAGCTTGGGTTTCATCGCCATGTCTTCTCAGTTTCCTTTCGTTGGCAATCCCTGAATTTTCCCATTATCTTTCACAGCCATGATACCTTTGAAGAGCACTGGCCACTTTGTAGAATCTCCCTCAGTTTGGGTTTGTCTGATGTCCCCCATGATTAATTCTGGAGTTTGCATGTTTGGCAGGAGTGTCAGAGAAGTGATGTTGTGGCTTTCCCAGTACATCCTATAGGAGGCACCTGATAGCAGTTTGCCTATTACTGGGAATGTTAACTTTAATCATTTGATTAAGGTGGAGTTGGCCAGGTTTGTCTGTTACAAAGTAGCTTTATCCTTTGGTTAGTATCCTGTTTATGAACTTGGGCAATAAATGTAAAATACAGTGTTATATTTGGTTTCTGGTTTGATTTTTTTTTTCCTTTTCTTTTCTTGATGAAATCATAGTTGATCCACCTGAAGAATTAGGCGCTAGTATTTCTGTCACTTCAGATGAGCTGGAGAAATTGCTCTACAAACCCCAAGATGGTGAATGGGGTCAGAAATCAAGAGATGAAGAATGTGAACGAATTATTAGTGGTATAGATCAACTTTTGAATCTTGGTAAGATTTTTATGGTGAAAAGTTTGATTTTCATGATTTCTTTTCCACAGAGGTATTTTAAAACAGTAATGTGATTGTGTTCTTTTATTACAATTTCCATTTGTTACTTTTGGGGTAAGCCCGCAGTGTTGATTGTAGCTCTGTTTTATGAATGATTTGTTGAGAAATATCCCGTAGAGGTTGTGAACTTAGATGAAGTTTCTTTCTTCTGCTGTTACAGATATTGCAGCAGCTTTTGCAGGTCCGGTTGATCTGTGTACATACCCGAAGTACTGTACTGTAGTGGCTTACCCAACTGATCTGTACACCATTCGAATGAGACTGGTGAATCGATTTTACAGGTGAGTAGAAACCTACTTTAAAGATAATTTGGGCCATACCAGTTAGAGTAAACAGAGGTAGTAGTGGCTGACAGTGACAGTGCTGGAGTGGGGGCTGATTAATATTATCTTCCATTTCATTCTTTCATTATAGTCATTTCTTGATCCTGTGTGTAAGACAGTGTTAGATGCCTATGGGTAGGTATGGATAGAACAAGGTATGGACAAGGAGAAGTAACACGTTTCATTCCTTAGTCTTTAGTGTTCTGTTTTTCTTACAAAAGCTGCTCCATTTAAATATAAGATTTAGTTAATAATTTTTCTTGGACTCCAAAATCACTGCAGATAGTGACTTCAGCCCTGAAATTAAAGGACGCTTGCTCCTTGGAAGAAAAGCTATGACCAACCTAGACAGCATATTAAAAAGCAGAGACATTACTTTGCTGACAAACTGTATCAGTCAAAAGTATGGTTTTTCCAGTAATCATGTGTGGATATGAGACTTGGACTGTAAAGAAAACTGAGCGTCAAAGAATTGATGCTTTTGAACTGTGGTGTTGGAGAAGACTTGAGAGTTCCTTGGATTGCAAGAAGATCAAACCAGTCAATCCTAAAGAAAATCAGTCCTGAATATTCATTGGAAGTACTGATGTTGAAGCTGAAACTCCAATCCTTTGGCCACCTGATGTGAAGAACTGACTCCTTGGAAAAGACCCTGATGCTGGGAAAGATTGAAGGCAGGAGGAGAAGGGGATGACAGAGGATGAGATGGTTGGATGACATCATCAACTCAATGAACACGAGTTTGAGCAAGCTCTGGGAGCTGGTGATGGACAAGGAAGCCTGGCATGCTGCAGTCCATGAGGTCACAGAGTCAGACATGACTGAGCAACTGAACTGAGTTAATAATTGGACTTTGACCTTTGAAAATTAATTTCCTGGAATCATCAATTTTTTGTCTTTGGCTTTTAGAGTGCTGAAAACTATAAAATTTCCCATTCTCAATGTTTTTTTTTTTAAGCAGGTGATAATATTTTATTCTGTATGATTCAGCAACTCTGAGAAATTATCTTCACAGAAAATTGACTTCTTGAGTTCATATTGTTGGTGTTAATTTACCTCTTTAGTGTTGCAAACGTGGGTTTAGTCAGAAACTACTTTATCAGTTTGTAGCCAGATTGAGTTTCTTAGGATTGATGGTATTTAACACATTTTGTTCATTGAGTCTATAGCTTCAAACATGCCTAAAGGAAGTGTGAAAAGGGAGAGTTGCTTTTTTGGTTTTCTGGATGTGATTAAGTGATCTGTTAAGATTTCCAGTCCTTAAATGTATTCTTTGCAGTTCAGCTTCTAATATAATTGCTATGACTGTGATGAAGTTGACAGCATTATTTTACTGTATCTTACTAGCTTAATGTGCAGGATATTTTTTACTTGGTTTCTGTATTTTCATTTTTTAGACCCTAACTTCCTTGTTTTTTACTTTGAAGGAGGCTATCTGCATTAGTTTGGGAAGTCAGATATATAGAACACAATGCCAGAACATTTAATGAACCTGAGAGTGTAATTGCAAGGTCAGCTAAGAAGATAACTGACCAGCTTTTAAAATTTATCAGGTAAGTAACCTCCTGTTATAGATGTTGTGGAAAAGTTATTTTGCATATTGTGATTTTAATTTGTTGCATTTTAATGTGTTACATTAGAGGACATTTCTTTAAATTTCTCTTTCTGTGGTTATAATTTAGGTAAAGGAATAAGAAGTTGAACAGTCAAATTTTTTCTGTTTCTTTAAAATTTTGAAATACTTTTATACTACAGAGAGTTGCCCTGTTTTCCCCTTAGGTTGACATCTTACACAGCTGTGGTGTCCTTATGAAGTGTTAAGAAATTATCCTTGGTACGATACTATTGACTAAAGTAAAGAATTTATCTGGATTTCATCAGTTTTTACATCAGTGTCTTTTTCTGGTGCAGGATCCAATCCAGGATTCCCACTGTATCCATTCTTTGGTTTTCATAGTCTCCTTTAATCTAGTCTTTTCTTTCTTTAATTACCTCACCATTTTTTAATGAATGTTGTACCCTTATTTAGTAGCATGTAGTTTAATTTGGGTCGTCTGATATTTTCTCATGATTAGATTGAGTCTTAATCTGTTTTGGATTGTATCCTGTGAAAGTGTGTATGTATGAATAGTTCACACTTTTCTGGCATTTGGAAATCAGTTTCAAATAGTAGGATGAAAACTGACCTGCAAATTGAGATCCTGGTCCAACCTAGTCTGTTCTAGTCAACTTTCTGGATGACTTTGGACACATTCAGCCTCTTTCCTTTAAAATATCATATGATTTTGCTGTATGATCTTATATGCCTTTCCCCCACAGTTATAAAAATTCTTTGAAAGAATTATGTATTGGGAGAGGATAACTTTTAAATTCTGACATTATTTTAAACATCTGGCTCCAAACTGGTGAATAACTGATTCCAGTCTGTTTCACTGTCCTGGGCTGAATCTGTTCATTGTCTGGAGGACTCAAGCTTGTTGCCTTTTCCCCCAAATTATTTTCTACTCAGGGAGATCACATGCCCATTTTCATCCCTGTTATGTCTAGATAGCCTTCTGCTGTGTTTACAGTGAGGTCAAGATGTAATTTGCTTTGGTTTCTACTTCCTTTTTTTGTTTCTATTCTCTTTTATCTCAAATAGGTCATTTTCCTGATGCTCACTGTACAAATATTACCAGTGGTGATAACTTAGAAAAACTCATCTGTGTTTTCATCCAGTTGAGGCCATACTTATAGTACTTCTGGATTACCAGCTTAATTTCCATACATACTTAATTGAAAAAAATTACTTTCAGTATTCTAGTACGATTAATTACAGAAGGTAGAGTGAAAACCTGATATTCTGGGGCTTTTAATTGGGGAGCTGTTTGCATAGTGGGGGGATCTGTATCTTAAATTAGTTTGAATATTCAGAAATAAGAACTATATTTGCATACTGTTAAAGTAAAAAATTGTCTTTTAGGAATCAAGACTGTATAAATATCTCAGAACTTTCTAACACTTCTGAAAATGATGAGCAAAATGCCGAGGATTTGGTATGAAGTTTGTGAATTTTATAATGGCTTTTGTTTATTTCAAATGATGGCTTAGATTGAAGAGTGAAGTAGAAAACATTGGTTACCTGTATCAATTCTTGCTATAGTTCAGTGAACTATGAAAATAGGGCACTTGATAAAACTACAGTTTAAACTTATCTAGACGGTCAAAGAGGTAATAGGCAATAATTGATATTAAATAAACAGTGTCTATGGAAGTAATTTAGGTGTGGAACATGTTCTCTTTCTAAAGCTGAGGTAGAGAAAGATGTAGTATAAGAAGTACCTTGGAAATATTTTGGGTAAAATCACTATTTGAGCAAATTTCCTGGCAGTCCAGTGGCTGGACTGTGTGCTTTTACTGCCTTGGCCTGGGTTCAGTCCCTGGTCGGGTTCAGATCCTGCAAACCACATAGTGCAGCCAAAAATAAAGAAATATCTGAGAGTTGGATTTAATTGTAATTAAAAGTCAATAAACATTACTATGTTTTAAGTACTTTAAAGTCCTTCATTCAAGATGGTGTTGAAGTGTAAGTACAAAGCAGATATCCATGGTATTGTGTAATTTTACTTCATACAAAATCAGGTTGTTGTATGTAGTTGGAGGAGGGATACTCTGTGGAGTCAAGTGTCCAAACTGTTACCATGGTTTACTGATTTTCATGCTAGTTTAATATTGTAATATAAACGAGTATGCTGATACGTGATTCAGGCGGTAAGACGTGTAGCTCACATAATGTACGCATCTGTGGGAGACTGTGTTTCTACGTGTATCCTGTGCCTGTCCTCTGTGGGTGCGCACAGAGCAGCTTGTTACAGCTGTATTTTGGAATTAGTGCATATTTATATTAGGGAATGTAAAGGATTATTAAGAATAAGGGTCAATTTCTTGAACTGAGTGCTATGAAGATCATGTGATAGTCTGTCTTTTGAGGTTCTGTTATCAAGTTATAACCCTTGTAGGACTTAAAAGTCTTTGATATGCTTTGTGTTAAGATTATTGCATGTCTAATGAAAATATTAACACTTAAAGTGCTCTGATTTTTATTCCTAGGATGATAGTGATCTTCCTAAAACATCTTCTGGAAGAAGGAGAGTAAGTTAATTGGTGTGATTAACCTTAGTTGTTGACTTATTCTATGATTTAATATCAATATAAGATTTTAGGTGTTGTCTTTGAAAAGGAATATTGATATTG
The DNA here is from genome assembly GCA_007570785.1 of Antilocapra americana. Taxonomy (NCBI): domain Eukaryota; kingdom Metazoa; phylum Chordata; class Mammalia; order Artiodactyla; family Antilocapridae; genus Antilocapra; species Antilocapra americana. The sequence continues at coordinate 7,200,348 of ML664152.1, forward strand.
GATATATTATAAGAGAAGTGGGAGAAATCACTGAAAGGTGATGGCTAGGTAAGGTTAGTGGAAGAGTTGGGATTTGCACTGTGTTCTCAGAATGAGAGAGTGTAAGAAGAGGAAATTCAAATAGTACAGGGTTTAAGAAAGTTAGGGACGTGTGGCATGTTGGTAGGTACTGAGAACACCGGCCTGGCTAGTGTAGGAGTTGAATTTTGGAGCGAGCCAAGTGGTTGTATCTAGCCTTTATGTTGGGAACAGATTATGATGTTATTAAAAACCAAGGATTTCATTTAAATTTATAGTAGAGTCACTTTCGTAGCCAAAACGGTAAATTTTGAAGGATAGAATAATACTAAATATATTAAAGTTAGTTCATTGCAAGAATCTTAAGTAAAAGTTGGGAAACCTAGTCAAGAATAGTTCTGGCTGGGAATTCCCTGGTGGTCTAGTGGTTAGGACTCTGTGCTTTCACTGCTGAAGGCTCAGATTCGATCTGTGGTTGGAGAACCAAGATGCCACAAGCCAGCACGTGGTGTGGCCATTTGGGAAAAAAACGGAGGATAGTGCTGGCTAGGAACAGAGGGGAAGGGAAGAAGATGAGACCTTTTAATGGAAAAACTAGGATTTGGTGACTGGACCTTTTAAAAAATGAGAATTTGTTGAAGGGGTAGTGGAGAATAAAGTGAGAAATAAGTTTTGGTTAACTTAAAATTGTGTCATCAGCAGTTCTTAAAAAGTTCTACTGTAACATGTTAATTAAAATTAAAGGTTATTTATTGAAAATGCTTAATAATATTAACATATTTTAAATTTCATTTGAATGATGCTTAAATTTAAGCTTTCTGTTGCATCAATTTTCATAATATGTTGCCTCAAAAAAAATTGAGAAGTTAAGACTTGAATTATTGTCATTTCATATAATTTCACTTTTAAACAAACTTAAGGGTTTAGTTATCTGTTTAGTGTTTGTTATGATTGCTGTAGCAAATTACAAATCTAGTGGCTTAAGCAATAAAAATAGCTTGTAGTTCTGTAGATTAGAAGTTCGGCATGGGTCTCACTGGACTGAAGTCAGGGTGTCAGCATAGCTGTGTTCCTTTCTGGAAACTGGGGTAGAAGTAATTTCCTTGCATTTTCCAGCTTCTGGAGTCTCATGGCCCCCTTCTTTCCTCTTCCAAGTCAGCAGCATAGCATCTCCCTGTATGCCTCTGGCCATTCTGCCTCCCTTGTATGAGGATCCTTGTGATTACATTGGGCCCACCCTCATAATCCAGGACCACCTCCCTATCTCAAAATCAGATCCTTTAATCATATCTGTTGGCCACAGTTGCAGGTTTTTGGGACCAAGGTGTAGATATTATTCTGCCTACTGTGTTATCCAGTGTGGGTACTTCATAATTCTGTGAAAACATTTCTTAAACTTAGGAGTTAAGTGGTAGAATGAGAATGTGCTTTTGGAGTAACAGATATGACATTATTGGTTTTTTTTTTTTTTTAAGTGGACTTTTTCCCAAGTAGATAGAAAATCATATAATGACATATTTTGACATAGTACAGAAGACAACAGTTCAGTTAGGTTTTTACCATTGCTATAGCAAACCGTACCATAGTGCAGCTTTTCCAAGGCTGAGAAAACTTTTAATATTGTAAATGTGTTTTTAGGTTCATGATTGGAAAAAAAGGAGCATCAAAACAACCAATTATGTTGAAAACAACTGGAAGAAACAGTGTAAGGAACTAGTGAACTTAATTTTTCAATGTGAAGATTCTGAACCATTTAGGCAACCTGTTGATTTGGTTGAATATCCAGTAAGTTGTCATTATTTGAATGTTTGGTGCTCTGCTTATTGGCATAGAGATTAGAGTAGAGGTGTTTAAATGAAAAAGTAAGATGTCTAGAATTCCCTGGTGGCCTAATACTTAGAATTCCAGGCTTTCACTGCAGTGGCCCAGGTCAGTCCCTGGTTGGGATACTGAGAGAAATCTCACAAGCCTCAAGCCATAGCCAGCCCCCCCACCCTTCCCCCCAATCCAGCAACCAAAAAATGAGATGTCTAGGCTTGATGTTAACTTTGTCTCTTACCACTAAGTCAGCGGTAGAAGAGTTGTTTTACGTTTCTTGAATTAATAGAATTCAAGAAATTGTACCTTGGGTAAGACTTAGTTACCAGTGTTACCCTTCATTATTGGAGGGTTAGTAGGCCCAACCCTGGGAATACTATGAATTGGTTAAAATGTCTCTCTTCAGGACCTCTCTGGTGGTGCAGTGGCTAATACTCTGTGTTCCCAATGCAGGAGGCCTGGGTTCAATCCCTGGTCAGGGAACTAGATTTGGCATGCTGCATCTAAGACCTGGCTCAGCCAAATAAAGATGTTTTTTTAAAAAAAGTGTCACTCTCCACTTTCTCACAGGGAAATAAAAAATGACCTTTTTAAAAAATAGCACAAATTTGCTGTAGGAAGCTTAGAAATTACATAATAGAGTGTACAGAAGGAAATAAAAACAATTTCATATCCCGATTCCATATATATAATTTTGTTACGTTTCTTGTCTGTATGTTTGAATGTCTTTTTAAAAGTTATTAATGATTTTTAAGATCCTTGTAACCTTTTTCTCTTCTGTCATTTTGAATGTTTTAGAGATTTGATGCGCTTTTACATTTCTAAAAACGGGAATTGAATCTTTGAACTATTGTTTTTAAAATCTAGGATTACCGAGACATTATAGATACTCCAATGGATTTTGGAACAGTAAGGGAAACTTTAGAAGCGGGAAACTATGACAGCCCTTTGGAATTTTGCAAAGACATCCGTTTGATATTTAGCAATGCAAAAGCATACACACCAAACAAAAGATCAAAGGTAATTTAAAAAGTGGTTTATAAAAAAAAGTATGTGTGACCTGTGTAGGTGATGATTCTCTGTTGTTCAGTAGAGCTGGAAGCATGAAAGAACAGTGAGTATAACAAGACTACTCTTAAGAATGGAGCTTTCACCACAGCCCAAGTATCTTGGTGTGGAAACATTGTTTCCTGGTGACAGTGTTATCTTTCCTAAAGTTTTAGAAACAAGATTGGTACCAGTGAGGAGACCAGTAAAAAATGAACAGATTTGTATTGGATGTATAGTGAGAAAAGTCTGTTCTCTCACATACAGGAATCTTGAAAAGTGGATTGGGAACTTTGGGAACTTGGTTATAGAGGTTGCAAGAATATTGCAAGTAAGAAAAGGAAAATCTGAGATGGGGATGGGATTACTGATGCATACTAATAATTTGTATCTAAAGAAGAAACATGTGAGCCTTCTGATTAGTTAAGAACAGCGTGGTGGACACTCCTAAATTTTTGTTAAAATGTTAACATGTTGGATAGTTTTTCAAAACTGTTGAAGCATAATATGTACACAAAGTTGTATATATATTCTCAGTGAATATTCATAAATCCTTGAAGTCAGTGTGCTGGATCATTAAAAAAAAACAGCAATACTTTGAGAGTAAGATTTTAAAATTAAAGTACTTGCTTGATGCTATAGCATTTTCTCTGGCATCAGTGACTGTTACTGCTAATTAATTGTTTTATCTTAATTTCACTTCCCTTTCATTACTTATTATCAGACTCCACCCATATTAATTCTTAATTTAAGAACCTTCACATTTAATATCCAGGTTGCTTATTGGATCAATTTGACATTTAAGTCTTAACATTTTTCTCAGTTTGTGTTTTCATCAGTATTCACCATTTGTGAGACTTCCTTCCAGAGAGAAAATAAATTTCATTCACGTCTTTTTTTCCCTTTTGTTTAAAATACATGTTTGAGGATTCATCGTATAGCTCACCCATTTAAAGTACACAGTTAATGGGTTTTGGTGTATTATGTGACCAAATTTTCAAAATTGTGGTTACATATACACAACATTAAATTTATTATTTTAACCACTTTTAAGTGTACAATTCAGTGGCATAAATTACATTCACAGTGCTGATCAGCCATCACTGTTATTTTCAAAACTCTTTCATAACCCCAAACAGAAACTCTGTAACCAGTAAGCAAGCAACTTCACATTCTTTCCTTTCCACAGCCCTTGATAGCTTCTCATTCATTTTGTATCTCTGTGAATTTGCCTATTCTAGATATTTCATACAAATTGAACATACAGTATTTGTCTTTGGTGTCTGGCTTATTTCACTTAGCATATCATCTTAAAGGTTCATCCATGTTGTTGACTGGAACTTTGTTCCTTTTGGAGGGGTGAATAATATGCCACCATGTGGGTGTATGACATTTGGCTCATTAATCTGTTGATGGACTCTTGAATTGTTTTCTGCTATTTGGCGGTTGTAACTGATGCTGCAGTGAATACGGGAATTTAAGAATCTGTAAGAGTTCTTGTCCTCAATTTTCTTAGATATATATCTGAAAGTGGAATTTCTGGTTCATAGGGTAATTCTATGTTTTTCAGGAACCACCAAACTGTGTTCCCTAATGACTAGACCATTTTGCATTCCCCTTGGCAGTGTACAAGGATTCCAGTTCCTCCACATACTTGCCCAAATTTGTTATTTTCTGTGTTTGTAAAATTATAGGCATCGTAGTGAATGTGAAGTATTATCTCATTGTAGTTTTGATTTTTTATTTGTTATGACTTATTAAAAATTGTACCTGGAATTTATTATTATCAGATATGATAAGACATGCAGATATGAATTGTCATGGAGAAAGAAGTTTATGCTCACAGAAACCTAGGAACAGACGTGTAATACAACATTCAGGCCACGTGGGGATGGACCAAAGTTGATCAGTAGGCAGAGATGGCAGAGGGAAGGGATGGGGGAAGAGCACGCCACAGAGCCTGGGTTGGGATTTTCACAGGAAGGCAAGACAGAACAGAGTAAACAGTCTAGTACTGGCTGGTACCAGTAATTGGAGCTTCGGTTTGTAGATGTGGTCTCTAGATGTCTGACTCTTAGCCTGGGGTAATTTGGGTAGGGGGAGTATTGTTAGCTTGGTGTATGAGAATTTGATAAAGAAGATGGTTAGGTATGTGAGCTCTGGATTGTTTGATTTCTGTATCAGAGGTGTACCTGTGAAAGGGTCATTGGCTATCAGTTGTCCCTGGGAGGGGCAATCTCTCCAGGATCAAGGCTTCAAATGCTAGAGCATTAAGAATACAGAAAACAAGAAATTGTAGTCACTACCCTAATGATGTTGACGATCTTTTCATGTGTGTATTGACCACTTGTTTATCTTCTTTGGAAAAATATATACTGCAAGTGCTTTTCCCAATTTTTAATTTGAATTTTGTCTTTTTGTTGTAAGAATTTTATTTTATTTTTTGTTGTAAGAATTTTAAAATATATTTTGGATATTAAGTCCTTATCAGATAAGTGTTTTCTAGTTATTTTCTCTCATTCTGTAGGCTGTCTTTTTACTTGTTGATAATGTCCTTTGATGCACAGAATTTTTTTATTTTGATAAAATTAAAAATATTACTATTTTTTTTCCCTGTGGTCTGTGCTTTTGGTTTCATACTTAAGAACCCATTGCTGCTTAGGGTCACACAGCCTGTATGTATGTGACACTGTTATGGAGCAGTTTGAAAAATAAGCACCATTTGACTCATTGATTCCAATTTTAATTATTTTTTTATAGACAGAATTTGGAAAAGAATACTTGCACAATACATGTATATTAAGGAGTAATTTATAGAGGCAAATGTTTGGAAATAGTGGTCAAATAGTTTTAAAAAATCCATTGTCAAGTTGAGCATCATAAAGATTGATCTAATGTGTTCTTATAGCTTAGTTCTTATATTTAAGCTGTTAATCCATTTTGAGTTACTGTTTGTGTATGGAGTGAGACAGAGGTCCAGTATATTCTGTGTGTAGAAATCTGGGTATTACAGCACAATTTGTTGAAGAGACTGTTCTTTCCCTATTAAATGGCCTACTACCCTTTTTGAAAATCAGTTTGCTAGATAGGTAGATTGGTTTGTATCTGAGCTCAGTTCTGTTCACTGGTTTGTACATATGAGTCTCTGTCTGTCTCGTATCTCTGTCTGTCTTGTATCTCTGTCTGTCTTGTATGTCAATACTATAATGTTTTGCTTACTGTTCCTTTAGTAGTATGTTTTGGAACAAACGAAATTTTGGTCCTCTTACTTGGATCTCTTTCAGGATCATTTTAGCAATTCAGGGGTGTAATTCATTATTAATGTGAGGATTGACTTTTTCCATTTCAGTTTTTAAAAAGTTGATTTTTTAATAGGGATTGCATTTAATGTGTAGATGGCTTTGGACTGGATTGGTGTCTTGACACTACTGAGTCTTTCTGTCTCTTGACACCAGATGCCTTTCCATTTATTTAGGTCTAATTTCTTCCAGCAAGGTTTTGTAATTTTCAGTGGAGAGTCTTCCCATTCCTTGGTGAAATGTATTCCCAGATATTTTATTGTTTTAGATGCTAATTGAAATGCAGCTGCTTTCTTAATTTCCTTTTGTGCTTGTTCATTGTTGGAGGCAGATTCTTGTGTGTTGTTCTCATACCTTGTATTTCGTTGGATTAATTTATTAGCACTGATGGCTTTCTTATAGAATCTTGGATGGTTTTTATACATAGGATCACTTCATCTGCAAATAGATATAGTTTTACTTCTACCTTTCCAACCTGAGTTATTTTTATTTCTTTTCTAATTGCTCTGGTAAAATTTAAAGTACAGTGTTGAGTAGCAGTGCTGAAACCAGGTATCCTTGTATATTCCTGACCATATTTTTTTACCATTTACCATTGTGCATAGTGATAACTGGGGGTTTTTGAGACATACCCATATTCATGTTGAACTGATAATGTTAGCGCTTGTTTTGTTAGATGATTTTATTTTATATTAAAAATGTATTACTGAATTTTTTAGATATATGAAAAATTGATGCTCCAGATTCTCAGACGTTTCAAACTTAATACAATTGAGGAACAAAATCACTTTTCTTAAAATTGATGACTTAACGCTAGAGTTTAGGTTTGATGGAAAATAATAAATTGAATATATATACAAAATACTAGAAATAACTGTTCAAGATCATTTCAAAGATAAGAGGGATTACAGATTTCACATATACTCATTATGTATGTGTATATAGGTTTCCTCCTGTATTTGAAGGTAGAACATTCCTATGAAATCTTTTTTAAGGTGAAATGGTGTGAGGTGAAGAACCAGTTACCTTAGGACACATCTTAATGACAGATGCACAGAATACACCAAGATAAAACTCGCAGACACAGTTCAGAACTGTGGTGACCTGCCTAAACAAAATGAATCACAAACAAATAGATGCACACCAAGACACAGCATAATTGAAACAGTAAAAGTCAAGCATAGAGAGAGAATTTTAAAGACAGCAAGAGAGAAACAGAGAATCATTAAGTGAGGGATCCCCCATAAAGGGGTATCAGGTGATCTCCCTGCCAAAACTTTGCTGACTAGAAGCCTGTTGAAAGGGAAAATTTGTCAAAGCTCAGAGAATATTCAGCACCAAGAATGAACCCTAATTTTGTCAGTGGACTATGGGTGATGATGTGTCAGTGCAAGCTCAGCAACCACAATAAATGTATCTCTCTGGTTTGGGATGTCACTTTAAAAACTAAAATCACAACTGTGGTGACATATTGTTGAGATGGTGAGAGTAGTTGCTGGGGAAGAAGCTTGGTGGTGCTGCTGTTGATGTTTGCGGTTTGCTCTGCCTCTGTAATGGCTTGTTGCAAACAGATGCTGAACTCTCTTTTCACCTTTTTTTCATAAAAGGGAAAATCTTTGGATTTCTTTCGGTTAGTGAAAACAGGTACTAATAAAGTAGGTCTTTTATGAAAATGAAGTGGCAGAAAGTAAACCTTTCTTAAAAGTGGGGCTACCTGTCTGTGTGTGTATGTGTAAAAATATGAGAAAGTCATATACCTTACATACTTTTTAAAGGTTCTCCAGTGTTCGTCTCTCTGCCTGCCTCCACCATGCAGCAGAGTGGTTGATACTTGACTTTGGAATGTTAGATTTTTACATTTTATTTTCAGGGATGGTTGTAGATGAATGCATAGTACTTCCTGTAAATACATAGCTGTGCCAAAAGTTATTTATAGTAGCATTGCCGTCCTTTTAAAAATTTGATGTTTTTAATTATAAAAGTTATAACACAATCTTTCTTACATAATTAAGGTTGTAGGGCATAATGTCTTCTTCTGAATGCAAGCCTTCTCTTTTTCTAACAATAATTTAGATCTTAAGTGGCATAAGAGGCATTCAGACTTCAAGTAGAGACTGGTGTGGAAGTGCTTTTGTTCCCTTGCCCCTAGGAGACACTGCCTTTTTGCTGCCTAAATAGCAACCTTAAAACCAATCAACTTCCTATATAACTTTAGGAGAAGGAGGCATTTTGGAGGTTTGTACATGTAGATGTGGGAAAAATCAACTGAGAACCACTGACATACAGATCTCAACCCAAGATTCTAGAGGGTTGATTGATTTATAATTACTTTGTTTTTATCAGAGTGGTGTGTATTTGATACTTCAGTGTCCTTGAAGGGAAGGGATGGGAAATAGATAAAATAAGGACCAGCTATTATCTAGAACAGTGATATAATAGATTATAAGTACCTCAATGATTATTACAAATTTATTTGTTAAAAATATAGGATTTTATAGTTCTAGTTTTGCTTTCATGTCCTTGCAGATTTACAGTATGACATTGAGATTGTCTGCCTTATTTGAAGAAAAAATGAAGAAAATCTCCTCTGATTTTAAAATTGGTCAAAAATTCAATGAAAAACTTCGAAGAAGCCAGAGGTTTAAGAGACGACAAAATTGTAACCGTGTCAATCAGGCTAACAGAAGTATCAGGTGAATTGGTTATTGTAGTCTCTGTATGCAGTTTTTAAATCAGGTTGTGATACTTGATTTTTATTATGTTAGAAATGCTTAATCATTTTAGAGAACAGGAAAGAACAGTCATTTTTTATAGGTTGAAAGCATTCTCTGCGTATAGAGCTGTTGTGGTGATTTTTAATTATATAAATTTGTAAGCATTTAATGAAACCTCAATTAAGTCTTAACTAAGGAATATTCAAAATATTTATCTTTCGCATAAATTTTTTTTAATGCAGAGAGTAAAATGATTACTAGGTATGGCTATTGAGCATTTGATTGTGTAAGGGAAAATACTGATGTAATGTATATGTTTTCACTGGAGATTACTTGTAGAGAAGAAATATAAAATGCAGGATTTACTCTTTTTATAGTCAGTTATTCTGTCATTTATGACTATAGCTTGCATTAATATCAAATTCATAGATATTTTAAAGTGTTGAAATGTGGAAGTTGAGTTTTTCAGTGTTTAGTTGTTTTCACGTACATTCTGAATGGGCACTGTACCCTTGATGGATTTCCTCGTGGTTGTTTTTGGGATTACATCATGCATCTAAATTGAAAACAATCTACTTCAGGTTAATACTATTTCATTCCCATAGATTTAAGAATTTTGTACTAGTTTAGCTCTTTTCTCCTTATTTGTGCCCTCAACTCTCATACAGTTTATACTTTTATACGTTGCCTTTATGCAGTTGTCTTTTAAGTCAGTTAAGAAAAGAAGAAACAAATTATTTATACTGTTACATTGGGTTGGCCAAAAGATGCATTTAGGATTTTCTGTAACATCTTAATGGATAAACCAGAACAAACTTTTTGATCACCCCAATATATTTACATATGTAATTACCTTTTCCAGTGGTTGTTTATTTCTTTTTGTGGATTTGAGTTACCATCTGGTTTTATTTCTTTTCAACCTAAAATCCTTTACTATTTCTTTAAAAAATTACTTATTTATGTTTCTTTATTTGGCTGTGCTAGTTTGGGTTCTAATTGAGACACCTGGGATCTAGTTCTCTGACCAGGGATCCATCTGGGGCCCCCTACATTGGGAGCATGGAGTCTTAGCCACTGCACCAGCAGGGGTTCCCTATTTATATTTTGAGCTGTGCTGGGTCTTCACTGTTGCATGTGGACTTCCTCTAGTTGCAGCAAGGAGTAGCTCCTCTCTTGTGGTACACGGGCTTCTCACACCTCACGGGCCGTGTGAGGTGCATAGCCTCTGACAGCCATGGCTGCTTCTTGTGCAGCACAGGCCCTCGAGCATGTGGCCTTCAGTAGTTGCAGTGTGTGGGCAGCAAGGGGGCTCAGTAGTTGTGGTACATGGACTTAGTTGCTCCAAGGCATATTGTGGAAGGCAGACATGCTAGCAGTGAATTCCCTTAATCTTTGTTTGTCTGGGAATGTCTTAATTTCACTTTTATCTTTTAAGACTAGTTTTGCTGTATATAGAATTCTCAGTTGGCAGTGTTTCTCTTTTAGCAGCTTGACTATGCCATCTTACTGCCTGCTGACCTCCAGTGTTTCTGATGAGAATTCAGCTATTAATCTTATTGAGGTTCCTTCCATTGTACACAGGCAGTTTTTCTCTTGCTGCTTTCAAGATTTTTTTTTTTTTTGTCTTTATCTTGCAGCTGCCTGTAGGTGTGGATTTGAATTTATCCTTGAAATTTGTGCAACTTTGTGGATGTGTACTGTTTTCATCAGATTTGGGTGATTTTCAGCCATTATGTTTTCAAATATTTTTGTTCTGCTCCTTTTGTCTCCTGTGAAAGTGAAAGTGCAGGTTGCTCAGTTGTCTGACTTTTGGCGACCCCATGGACTATACAGTCCATGGAATTCTCCTGGCCAGAATACTGGAGTGGGTAGCCTTTCCCTTCTCCAGGGAATCTTCCCAACCCAAGGATCAAACCTAGGTCTCCTGCAATGCAGGCGGATTCTTTACCAACTGAACCACAAGGGAAGCCCTTTGGGGCTCCCATTATATATATGTTGGTGTGTTTAATGGTCTCCCAATGGTTTCTGAGGCTTCCTTCATTTTTTTTATTCATAAAGGATAGGATACAAAGGGAACATGTTTATTCTTGAGCTACTACACCTTATCTACTGTTAAAAGTCAAGTTTATGATAGGTATAAGCATGTAATTGTTTCTTCTTATATTACTCTCTAGTTGATATTGTTGTTGTTTAGTCATTCAGTCATGTCTGACTCTTTGCGACCCCATGGATTGTAGCCTGCCAGGCTCTTCTGTCCCTGGGATTTCCCAGGCAAAAATACTGGAGTGGGTTGCCATTTCCTTTTGCAGGGGATCATTTCGACCCAGGAATCTAACCCATGCATCCTGCATTGGTAGGCAGATTCTTTACCACTGAGCCTCTGGGGAAGCCAATGGTTGATATTAATGGAAGTTAAATTTTTGACATAATAAAGTTGAGTTTTCTTTTTAAATCCTTTTGTTTTTTTAATAAAGGAAGGAAATCATGATGGTACATTTTGCACCTATCTGTCCTTCTCCCATTTGTAACTGACAGATTGCATTTAATACATGGAAACTGGAAAACTGCTTGCCTTTAAAAATGGTCTATTTACATTTGAAAACCTAAATTTTCTTGATTATGATAAAGTTACGGCTTAAAAGAATTATTGTTTTTTTTTTTCCCCCCAAAAATGAAGTATAGTTGAGTGTGGTTGTCTTTAAGCTCAGATGCCTTAGATACTCCTAACTAAAAGCACCTTTATTTTTTTGTTTTAAGGGAAAACAAAACCAAATCCTTTTGTTTTAAAGAATTATCTTTAAAAAACATGAATATTAGTCAGATCTATAATTTAAACTCAGATTGTCTTAAACTTCCATCTTTTTTTCATTGTGATACATGGCTCAGGAATCAACCATGGTGAATTGGCACTTAGATGTAAACATATTGGTCTCAGAAAAAGTTAGCTTGATCAGTTTTTTGCCTCTGTGTTCTTCTGTTCAGGTTTTGTTGGTTTCTCCTGATTTTATACTGTCTGTGTGTGTGTGTTAGTTGTTCAGTCATCTCCAACTCTTTGCGACCCAATGGACTATAGCCTGCCAGGGTTCTCTGTCCATGGAATTCTCCACGCAAGAGACTGGAGTGGATTGCCATTCCCTTCTCCAGAGGAACTTCCCAACCCAGGGATCAAACCTTGGTCTCCTGCATCGCAGGCAGATTCTTTACCATTTGAGCTACAGGGAAGTCTATACTGTCCTTAGGAATGTATAAAAATGAGCCTAGAGGGAATATTGAGAATCTCATTCTTAATATAGGGAATTCCCTGGTGGCCGAGTGGTTAGGACTCCAGGCTTTCACTGCCATGGTCTGGGTTCAATCACTAGTCAGTACACTGAGATCCCAAAGGCAGTGATGTGGCCAAAAATAATAAATCAATAAAAAATCACAGATTTCATTACACATACAACTTTGAAAATTTTATAATGTGAATGGATGCCTGTATTACATAAATGTTGGCTCTTCTTAGCATTTAATCCAGAGAATCTAAGGTGTTCAGTATGATTTTCTATAATACTGTTATTTAGATCATCTGTTTATTACTCAAATTTGGAATAAAACAATGTCAAATTTAAAAGAATAGTAACCCAAGCTAGAGTAAGATGTTAATAATGAATATTTCAGTGTCTTGATCATAAAGTTTTTCTTTAATAATACACTGTTATTTAGACATCCTCTGTTTTGCTCAGTGTTGTTTTATTTTTCCTGTCTTTGACCAGAAATACCAAGCAGAAGCGTTTAAAATCTCAGACAAAAGTAATTTCTGAGTTAGTAGGTTCTTCTATCCAGCCGACCTCAAGTAGGGCAGCTTATTCCACAAGCCGCAAGACAACTGCTAGTGTCTCTTCAGGTGTTACTTCAGGTGATTCTTCAGATTCAACAGCATCATCAGAAAGAATGAGAAGAAATAGACCACCTGTCACTCTGACAAATGGTTCTACATTATCTGGTGAGAAATGGAAAGTTGTGTGTTCACCTGTTGAGCACTCAAGTTTGTAACACTGCTAGTTACAATGGATTTTGAGGAAAGAATAAAGAAGTAAGATATGGTCTTGATATTCAAGGAACGTAAAATTTAACAGAAGAGACATAAGTAACACGTGGAATAATTAATTAGATTTGATAAATGCTGTTCTTTGCGAATGGTGTGGCCACATTTTAAGCAAATTTGAATCCTTCAGGTTTTAAATAATGTACAAATATCATACTTTGTGTGCAAAATTTGATGTGTAAAAATTTCTTTAAATCATGTAAGTTTAAGGCTTGATGACCTGGAAAATAAAAAATAATGTTATTTTATTACCATTTGGTGGTATAACTATAGCTGACACAGACTGTGAACATCCTGTGAATGAGGTTGTGCTATATACATACTTGAGTTTGTTCTGAGTGATTTTGGTGACTTGTTATGACAGTATAATGTAGATATAATGCAGACAGGTAGAATGCAGCCTCATTTTCAAGACTGGCAAGCCTTACAGAGAAGTTTGGATTACTTAATAGGGTCCCTTGTTTTGAGGGAATCATGTGACGAATTCTGTCTCAGGAGGATGAATCAGTTTGACAGTGATACATGGGGAAGGAGAAGAATCTGGAAACACAGTCAGCATGATGGGCGTGGAATGCAGGAGCTGGTACATACACATTCCTCTATCAGCCACTTTCTTCTTTAACACAGAATTGGGTTGTATTATGGAGCACGATTTTGTCCTTCAACAACATGTTCCTACTCATTTTGATGGAATATTTGTTTTGTGATAGACATACCTGGATGAAGGAACAGGAAATATAGTTTCCTATCTTACTCATCTCACATCTTTTCTACTTCTGTGTGTAGGGGGTGGTGGGTGGGGGGACATGTTGAAATGCTCTTTCTTGAGCTTGGAATCATCTGTGGTACAAAGATGCTGTTAGGAACGACTGTTAGAGAGAGACCTGAAAGCCTGCTAAAATACTGGACTTGAAGTGACTGTCTTTTCTATAGGAAATACTTGTTTCATAACAGAAGCAGGAAGAAGCCCCACTATTGTGGGGCTTGTTGAAATTTTAATGAAAGCTTGTTTATAAAATATCAGTATATAAACTCTTATTTTCTGGTTCTAAATCAGTGTTAATATGTTACTTTCAGAAATAAGAGAACAAACTTGATTTCAAATGCTGATTATGTACCTCTTAGTATTATCAGCTGTTCTTTGAAACAGTTTTTAAAAATACAAGTTTTTATATTTTTATATATGCCTTTTAAGTATTTTAAGAATCTGCCTTTAGTCTTGTTACAAAATAACTGCTTGCCTGCAAAGATAGGAGACTATATGTAATGAACTGTTGATGCTTCATTTTTCTTAGAAAGTGAAATGGAAGATTCTTTAGGTAACTCTTCATCATCTTCAGCTTCAAATAGTTCTGAGGAAAGCAGAGAAAGTCCAAGAGCTCGAGACTTCTCCTCCCGTAGTGGGCTCGCCAGGAGCAGCAACCTCAGGGTGACCAGGACCAGAGCTGCACAGAGAAAAACTGGTGAGAAGAGGCTCAGTGTACTGGGAGAGATGTGTGTCTAGAGAACCTAAAAGCTGAATGAATAGTGCATGCTTCATTCACCTGATACATCTGCACGTGATTGCATGTCCTTTATGCTGTTTTTCCCTTAGACATGATTGACATAAAATATATTAATTTTAGATGTACAGTGTAATTGACTTGACATTTGTGTACTTGACAGTGATTACCACAGTATGTTTAGTTACCATGTGTCACCATGTATAGTCAGAAAATTTTCTTTTTTCTTGTGATGAAGACTTTTTAAGATATACTCTTAGCAACTTTCAAATATGCAGTGCGATATTAACTCTGCCTGCCATGTTGTACATTGTGTCTCCATGATTTATTTATTTTATAACTGAAAGTTTGTATCTTTAGACTCCATTCACCCATTTTACCCACTCCCTGTCTGCTCTCCCCTTGGCAGTCAGGGGGAGGTTTTTGTAGATTCCACATTATAAGTGTAGATTCCACTTATACATAGGGTATTTGTTTTTCTCTGTCTGACTTACTTCACTTTGCACAGTGCCCATGTTGTTACAGATGACAAGAACCCATTCTTTTTTATGGCTGAATAGTATTCCTGTTTGTGTAGATGTCTGTTTACTATCTTCTTTTCCATTCATCCATCAGTGAACACTCAGGTTGTTTCCATATCTTGGCTGTTGTAAATAATGCTGCAGTGACCATGGGAGTTGCATGTGTCTTCTCAAATTCATGGTTTTGTTTTCTTTGGGTAAATAGCTGGAATTGGAATTGTTGGATCATGTAATTTTTTGAGGACCAGCCATAGTGTTTTCTATAGTGGCTACACCAGTTTTCCCAACAACAGTGCACAAGGGTTTTCTTTTCCTTCAAATCCTCACCAACACTTGTTATTTCTTGTCTTTCTGATAACAGCTGTTCTAACAAATGTGCAGTGGTACCTCATTCTGGTTTTGACTTGCATTTTCCTGATGATCAGTGATGTTGTCTTTTCATGTGCCAGTTGGCCATCTGTAAATCTTCTATAGAAAAATGCCTATTCAGATTCTCTACCCATTTTTAAATTGATTTTTTTTTGGCGGGGGTTGGTGTTCAGTTGAATGAGTTCTCTATATATTCTGGATATTAACCCCTGATCAGATATAGTTTTTTGCAAATATTTTCTCCTTTTCAGTGGGTTGCCATTTCATTTTGTTGATGATTTCCTTTACTGTGCAGAAGCTGTTTAGTTTGATGTAGTCCTGCTTGTTTATTTTTGTTTTCATTGCTTTTGCTTTTGGAGTCAGATCTAAAAAATCATTGCTAAGACCAATGTCAAGGATCTTTCTGCCTATATTTTCTTCTAGTTTTGTGGTTTCAGGTCTTATATTCTTTAACCCACTTTGAGTTAATTTTGTGTATGGTAAAACAGAGTAGTCTAGCTTCATTCTTTTGCATGTGACTGTCTAGTTTCCTAACACTATTTATTGATAAGATTGTCCTTTTCCATGTTACATTCTTGGCTCCTTTGTCATAAATCAATTGGGTTGTTTCTGGATTCTCTCTTTTGTTCTGCCCTTTAAGCTTTTTAAATTTAGAAAGATGTAATCTGTTTTAGCATTAAAAGAAAAAGAACATTAGTACTAAAATAACGAAGTCATTTAAAAATGTTGGAATATGGAAGGCTTTTCTAATCTGTTACTTTACTTTTAGGTCCAGTTTCTTTAGAAAATGGATGTGGCAGAAAAGCCACTAGAAAGAGAGTCTATTTAAGTGACTCAGATGACAATTCTTTGGCGACTGGTGAAAGTGTAAAAGTGAGAGCTGGAAATAACCGGAAAGTGCTACGAAAGTGTGCTGCTGTGGCTGCCAATAAAATCAAGTTAATGAGTGACGTAGAGGAGAATTCTACCTCTGAAAGTGTCTGTTCTGGCCGTAAGCTGCCCCACCGCAATGCTTCTGCTGTAGCTAGAAAAAAATTATTACATAATTCTGAGGATGACCAGAGCTTGAAGTCAGAACTTGAAGAAGAGGAGCTAAAAGATCAACTATCACCATTGTCCAACTCTCTTGCTGCCCAGAATACTGAAAATGGAGATTCAGAGTCAGAAAGTGATTTACGGGTAGCCCGGAGAAATTGGCATGCTAATGGTTACAAGTCCCAAATTCCAGCAACTTCTAAAACAAAACTCCTTAAAATAGCGTCTTCTGAGGAAGACTCTAAAAGTCATGATTCAGATAATGGACATAACAGAACTGCTGGCCCGTCAACATCTTTGCCGAAACTTAAGGCAGAAAGCATCTCAGAGGAGGAGGAGAAAGCAAATTCTGAAACAAGAAAACACGGCAGTAGGAAGTACAACACAGGTCGCAAGAGTGCTCCTTTCCTTAAAAAGGCAAAGATCTTCAGTGATTCAGAGGACTCTGAGTCTGACCAAGAAGATGGACAAGACAGATGTCGTAAGATGGAAATGCACCCGAGTTCAGGGGATGTGAAGTGTGAACCTGTTGCCGGATCCCGGTGTTTTTCAGATCATGTATCTGAAACTGATTTGGATTCAGATGATGACAAGAAAGCAAAAGAGAAACTGAACAGTTTTATAAAAGGTAATTCAGAACATTTAACCTTGGTTCACTGCTGTTGTTTTTTTATAGCATATTGTTTTTTTCCCCCCATGAAATTTTACTTTGCCACCTGCTTTCTTTTCGCCCCATGCATTCTCCATTCATCTTTTCTCTGTGTGTGTACTGTTACTGGTTGTTGAGTACATTTAGTTTTGCTCATGTAAAAGGCAGCCTTGGCCATAGCTATTTTTAATAGAGATTTCACTTCTCATATTGATAATCAGGATATTGTATCAGCTATGGGTTCAAGAAAAGCAGAGGCCAGCATTTATAAGCTGTTGGTGATAATAGTTTGAGAAGAGGAAAGAAAAGGGTGATTGAAAGGAATGTGGTAGGTAGTAATAATAATAGCAGCTCACAGAACAGTTCCCAAGCTATTTGTCTTTAGGATTTTTTTCTAAATGCTTTACATTTATTTATGAACCAGTTTAGTCTTCATATCTTTTATGAGATAAGTACTATTATTATTATGTCTATTTTATTGATAACAACTCTGAAGTATGGAGAGTTAAGATAAATCACTGAATTGAGATTGTCCTGGTAAATGGAGGAAAATACCAGATTGGGAGCCATGTAAAGCTAAGATTAAACTTAGTGTGTGATGGAGCTTGTTCAGTTTAGGGAGGCCAAGAGTGGTTAGTTTGCATACCTTAGTGCAATGGTGAAGACACTTTAGGTTGTATTCAGGTAAATAAAATATTGTAGTGTTGAGTGTCTTGTGTATATAGATAGAAAGGCATGGGGTGTTATTGATGGGTGTATGTTACACTTGTAAGTGAGGTGCTGAGGCTGAAAAAGTCACTGTTCGGAAGTCATAAAAGCTGAACCCATTCACTGCCATCCTCCTTTGAAGTTAGAAGGAATCCCGGACTTAACTTGTTTAAAACGTTGAACATTTAATTCCTTTAGACTTATTCTTCCAGTAAAGATTAAAAGAGTATGCTTGATTTTTAGATTCTGCATCACAAAATCATGGACAGAGCAGGAAAGCTGCCAGGAAAAGGGTCTGTTCCAGTGACTCAGACAGCAATTCGAAGGTGGTTAAGAAAGCATCCAGAGCCAGACCAGGCCTTCTGAGAACGCCTCGGAGTGGTGCCACCACTGCTGCCAGTCGGATCAAGCTGATGAGTGACGCAGAAGATGGCCGTGTAGATCACTTGTGCACCGGGAGCAAGAATGTGAGGAAGAAGCCCCTCCGTGTTGCATGTGCCACGGCTCAGCAGACAGACAGCGATTCTGAGGGGGATGTAAGCTGTGAAGTGCCAAACGAACAGAGTGGCTGTGAAGGGCAGCCACCTGAAGCCGACTCAGAAGGTAGTACAAAAAGTATCCATCAGTCTTTAAATGAAGACTCAGACTCTGACGGTGTGTTGAATTCAGGACACAAGAACAGGCGTACCAGGAGTCACAAAACCAGTGTTGCACCTTCTAAAACAAAGAATGCCTTGATTGGGTCTTTGGAGGAAGATTCAAAAAGCCATATTCCAGGGGTTGAGATAAGTAGAAAATGTTCTTCTGAGTCAGCTTTGGTGCACAAAGCTACTGCAGAGAATAACTTTGAAGAGGAACTCAACTATGGGCTACGTAGGTGGAACGGCAGGAGGCTCCGAACCTATGGGAAAGCTCCTTTCAGTAAGACAAAAGTGGTGCGGGATTCTCAGGAAGCTGCTGAGACAGAAGGAAAAAGGAAGAGACTGCAGACTGAATTGGAAAATGTGAAAGCTTCTGAAACAACAGGGAGTTCAAAGTGTGGACCAGACACTAGCCCCAAATCTGACTCAGATTTGGGATCTGCCACTGAATCAGATGCTGACTGTACAGATGATTCAAAAACCAAAAAGAGGAAAACAAAAGGAAAAGCAAAAGTAGTTAGAAAAGGTAAAACTTTTACAGCTAACATATCTAAAACCATGAGACGACCAAGACAGAGCAAACGTCCTAGGTTAAATGTGGATGATAATGACTGGGAGGATGTGGACTATGCAAAATCTAAAAGAGTTCTTCGACGTTCAAAAATAAAGACGAGAAATCAGGGTAGAAGGACCGTGAGATACCATGATGGGGATGATGATAGGAGCTTAGAAAATGTGTTAGGTTTTGATGATTGCACCTTATGACCTTGAGGGGAAACCAGTTCACTTAAAGAGGGAATGGACTGGAATTTATAGTGAAAGCTGGCTGTTGAAATTATTTTTTGTCCTACAATTCAGGGAATATATTTATATTTTTCTATGAAAAGTTATGAATGTGAGTAAATCATGACTGTTATTTTTATTTGCACTTGCTTGCCTTTGTAGCAGCTTTCAGCACAGGTGCCAAAATATGCTTCATTTTGGGGGCAGATCTCATCTACTTTTGACAGTATTTAACTACACATAGCAAGAGTTTGAAATATGTTAAACACTAGACATTCTGGTTATCAGAACCAATAAGCATTACTTTTATGGCAGCAAGTGTCATATAGTTTTCTTCAGAATTCGTCAAGAGGTGATGGTTTCTAATTCCAGTCCTATTGTAGTATAAATTTCACATGACCTTTGTTTACAGATTCTTCGTAAATATTATGTTCATACTGACATAACAATTGGGGAGGGGGGGGTAACCACAATTACTAGGCAAGGTACCTGCCACTTTTTTTCTTTCCCTGGCTACTTGAGTAGATTGCATTTTACCAGATGTGATCATTTTCATTGAAATGGTTTCCAATTTTTCTTTCCAAGTCCTGTTGGGTCTTCTTTTTCTTTTTAAGGAAAATATCATCCACTTTATTTTATAAACTTGAATTCATAAAGTGCTAAATTATTTTTTTAATGTTTGATGTATGTTTTAAACCTCTAAGGCCAGACCATAGCTAGCATTTTCTTTTAAATTATGCACTAACAAAATATTATATAATTTGTCTTTCCAAGATCTCCTGTTTTCCATTTATGGAATTTAACCAAAATCTTGGTCTTCCATAGTCTTACTCTGTGAAATAGAGTTTGTGTGCCTTAGATTTAGATAAAGTGTGTTCTTTAATAGAGTGTACAGGGCCAAAAGAGTATTTAAATTATATGTAGTTTTCCCCCATCTCTTAAATTGTAGAGTTGAGTTTCGATAAGAGTGCAATTGCAAATCTCATTTATATAGGAAAATAGTTGTCACTCTCCATCTCCTTTAGTCTACTGCTGCCATGTGCAATCCCAAGCATTCTTTGCTGGTGCAACTAAATATCTTTATTAGTGACCTCTAGTATAAATCTAAGAAACTGTTGTGGGAAAACAATTTTGAAATTCACTTAAAGCGTGATTTTGCCACATCATCAAATACCATAGTTCACTTATTTTCGAGCCAAATATTTTTACTTGATAGGCTGTGCTACTCCAAACAGTGTAGGTGGCCATTCCTAGTTTGTTTGTGCCTGAAGATGGACTTGACTCAAGTGGTTTACATATCTATAGCTAAAGGGTGTGTTACAGTGCCCCACCCTTTGTTACTCATTGGCCCTAACTGTGTGTGGTTTCAGACAAGATTAACCCTTTTCTCCTGTGTGTCCTTAAGGTGGCAGAAGTGGAAAAGCATCAGACTGGTATCAGTGTTAGAATGCTCTCAAGTGTTGATATTCCTTGGTTCTCTATTCCAGTTGACATGGTAGAAAGTTCTTTCTCTTTCTACTCTGGTATAAGGGGAAGGATATTCTTAGACATTACCAAGTGAGATAGGTGGTCTGCCTGCCTCTCCTTTGGTTGTTGAGAGAGCTGTCACCACTTCAAAACTATGATGCTTTTCTTCTCAGAGTTCATGTTAACTGTACTGTTGACAGATTGAGTCAGGATAATTGTCCTTGACTAGTGACCTGAAAAAAATTAATGGAATGCTTTTCCTTAATTTTGAGAATTGGTGATAGATGTCGTATCCATTAATTTATTTTAACTCTTCTTAAACTTCTCTGTTTTATATCTATTCTCAGGGTTATAACTCCATGTTTACCATCATCTGCAAAAAGGTACCAAAAAAATCCATAAACAAATCTGGAATATATTCATAAATACATCAGTTCTTTTGATAAAATGATACTTTAACCATTTAGGCTTCATCAGTAGAACTGTTCTTAACTTTTGGACTGAATTGATTGGTTAGTCAACCAGTTCCTAATTTTTCATTTTGTCCAAAATGGTTAGACCCTTTTGTATAGAAGCAGTATTTTCATTTCATCTGGAAAAAAAAAAAAACCAACAAAAAAAACAAGAATTGGCCTGGTGACCTTGAAAACATGGTTGACAATGGTAGCTTCTTAAGTTCTGAAGTAAAAGTAAGGGATTATAGAGAGAATCATTTTTATGGATTTTTTTGGTCACGGTGCTATTCCTAAGGTTAACTTTGAATATGTGACACACACTTCTAAGTACCCTTAAGGAAGATTAATAAATAATTAATAGTTCAAAATGTTTACATTGAGCACTAGAACATGTTTGACTTTTTTTTCTATTTCTCTTTGTGCAAAATGAGCAGGGATTTAATGCACAGATGTACTTTAATGAGTTTGGGATCAGTTTGTATTTTTCCTGTGAAAAAAGACAAAAGGTTACAAGTGGAATGTGAACTGATCCAGAAGTAAGTGCTAGAGCTTTCCATTGCACTTGAAGTAACTGAAGGATGCATATGAAGAAGAAAAGACTACTGTGGTTGTGTATGTCCAGAGTCCTGTGATTTTATTCATTTATGGTTTAAAAAAGGTTTGAGGTTATTTAGATTGGAGTTTTGATTCCTTGTAAAGACTACTTTTACCAAGCATATTAAGACAAAAAGATTTCAAACATAAAAATAGGTGAAGTTTAAAAAGCTTCCTTCCACCTATTTCCTCCTTATTTAAAAAAGGTATATTGACAGTGTATAGTAACTTCTGAATAAAAGGAAAAGTTCCATTTTCAGATAATTCCTAGGGTAATCATTCTCCCTTGGCCCCCCCCCTTTTTTTTTTAAATTTTAGGGGATTAGATCCTTTGTCAGTTGAGTAATCCTCAAAAGAATGATAAAGCATGTTTACTCACAACTTCTATGTTACAACATAAAAGTTTCTTCCAAGAATAGTCAAGAGTTGTACCTAAGAAGGAAATTAGTTTTATAGTAAGAAATGGGGTGAAAGAACTTATGTTTTAGGTAAACGGAAAAAGGAGACATAAACCAGTAAACTTACCACCTGAAGGTACTACTGTCCAAAAATAAGAATAAAATACATCACTAAAGCCTTCACACTCCATTGGCTGATGATCTCTTAAGTAAAATTCTTATTTAGAGTAACGTTGGGTCCATACCATATGTCTCCTTGTCCCTCTTCTAGCCTTTTTTCTTTAGAATAATCAGAACACAATTTATTGAGTCACTGTATGGTATTAAGAACTGAAATGGAAGGACTTTATTAATCTCTTTTGTCAGTACAAATTTAACTTGTGTTACCTGGAAAAAAAAAATGAGAGGTTTTGTATATCAGATTGCAAGAACATTGTTAAAGGTACATACAGTATTTTTGGTTTTCCTTTCTACTCAATTGTATTTGCTTTTTGAGTAATATTTAAATAGCTAGAAAAGGTCTTTTTGCCTTGCCTTTTTATAGCTGAAATGCCATCTCCATTCTTCTCATTGGTATTAAGTCAGTATACTTACCTTATCAGGTATCTTGTAGTTGTCACCAAATCCTTTAGTTTATACATTGTATGGAAATTACAGTTCAATTATTCTAGTATGATGGAGTGTAACAAAGCACCTTCATTGTAGAAGAACTTTTTGTCTGTTAATTATTTAAGTTATATCTCTTAACTTCTGCTGTATCAGGGAATAATAAAGCAGAAACCCTAAGAAAATTGCAACCTAACAGAATAAGACTGTCTCTTATTCTAGTATTTGGGAACCTACCAGACCAAATATATTTGTCAAAGCTAGGTAGAAAATGGAGCATTGTGGAAAAATCTAGTCCAACTAGATTAGTAAATACCATTTATAGTAGTATTATCAAATTGTGAATTTAATGGAAAGGATTGAAATGTAAAAAGTATAATGCTGAGGGCTGTGTTGGCTTTTCTCACAGTTTAAGGAAAATCTTATAACTTTTTAAAAATTATAGATGTTGCCTGAGGATACATGGGAATTCTCAAATTTAAGAGAAGTTTTTACCGATCACTCATAAGCCAAACTGGTTTCTAATATATTGCTAATTTGGTTAAAAAAAAAATCAAGGCTCTTATTGGTGTTTGTTCAAGGACTGCATGTGTGGATATGACGAGGGAGGAGGGTGGGGGCGCTCAGCGTTGGAGTCCTGCAGACTGCAGGCTCTGTCTTTGGCAGCATGTAAGTAACTTCAGACTTTGTCAAGACTGATGGTTTCACTGAATTATCAGTGCTACAGCATATTGTCTGGTCATACTTTAGTTTTTTTAAGTTAATTTTAAGGTAAGTTTTATCATTTCTTAAAATCTTCAGTGGCAATCCGGACTGTAAAGAGAAAGAGGCATTCTGACAGTTGAGATGGCACAGACTGTGGACTGCAGCAGCCAGCCTACCTTTTGGTTCCACAAGGAAAATTATTTAGAAATTGTTAACCTTTTTCAATTAGTGATTACATGTTAAAGAAATCTTTAGTTTTTAATAGGTTAAAGTTTATTTTCTAAGTTTTGATCTATACTTAGTTCTAGGACTGTATGGACATATATGGTTCACATGTAAAAGTCTAACCATTTAACTGGAGCTTGTCAAAGAGGCAAGTCTTTAGTTTTCTACCTCCATATGAGATCTGTACTTTTAAATTAGCTCTTAACCACATCAGAATCTGCACTGTCAACTGGGAACCAGTTTTTTATTCAACTAACTGAAGTAGTAAAATATAATACATTTAATAGTCATTATAATTACAAGTAAAGGCTTTTTTTTTTTTTATAACTACTACAAGCCTTCTATTCTCGCTGGTTGATTCTGTGAGGTCTGCACCATCCAGTTCCCCCTGCAACTCTTTCACCTCTGGATTTAAGCAGCTTTGTCCATCTGTGATCTCTTTTCCTGCAGGCAGAGTGCAGGACTCCCACATTTGGTGTGAGGCAGAGCCTGGAGGGAGTCAGATGTGCTTGAAAGGGGGCTACCTTCCAGCTGTTTGTGGCCCCGTTGCTTTTCATTTGTAAACTAATAAAGCAGATTGAAAAACCCAGTATTTACTTCTGATATCATCTTATCCTGCCTGCATTAGTCTGAAATGATCCATCTCCTAACAGATTTGTTAAGCAGATTAGGATCCCTGAATTCATACTTAATAGTTTTTTTTTAATTAGATTTGTAGAAAAAGTTGCAATAGCCATCACAACTCTCGTGAGAATCATTAAAAATGATTGTTATCAGTTAATTGTTTCTAGAGATAAAGTTATAGGGAGCTAGATTAGCTGTAGATGCAAAACACATCAAGGTTCTGGGTACCCATCATTGAGGGAATTGAAGACTTAAGGCCATTTATTCAGCCACAGAAGTGACCACTACTGGAGAACAACTCTAAGTTACAGAATTATTTAACAGTCTCTTGACCTGACACTGCCTTGCTATAGTCATTGACTTCTTAGTGTTACCAGCTGCCCTGAGAAAAATGTTAAACCCTGCGAGTTACAGAAAACCCTCTTCTACAGCCCATCTCTAATGAGGCTTTCAGGTTATGGGATATTTGGAGACTTATACTGTGGGGAATATCAATAAATGCTATTTGCTTCCAGAGTTTTGGTCATTGCCTATCAGTGAAGGTCAGACGATGAAAAAGCCATCTCAAAGTCTGCTCTCATAAGAGGCTTGCTGGAGAGAGGTTACGATTTACAGCTAAAATGTTTTCCCTTTATAGGAGTTTGATTTACCTGCAATCATAGTGACCAGTAGTTGTCTGTATTTAAAGTATGTGAAATAGGCCAGTATATTATTTTTTACTTTGACTCAGACATTTTCTTACATTTTTCCATTCTCAAATTTGTTTCTAATTCTCTCAGTTTAAATGCTGATAAGATTACAATTGTTTATGCTTCTATAGCAATGATGTGAAGTTTACTTCAGATTTAGGAATACAATTTTGTATTACAAAGTATCATAATTGGAATATGAATAATCCTTCAGAAACTAGAGATTGTTGCTTTGAATCAAACCGAGAATGTCTCTATCCAGATTTCTATTCACTACAGACCATATTAGAAAACATAGTGATCTGTGAGTTATATTTTAAAGTGGTCATCTCAGTAAACTATGACAGAGCCCTACTAAAGATGTAAATTGTCACTCTACTAATGAAGTTTTTATTATATTCAAATAAGGAGTCATTTAATGAAAAGCAATAATGCCTCAAGCAGTGACCATTCCAACACCCATGGCTGACCCCAAGACCACCTGGGATAGTAGGACTTGTAGGGTTGTGCTGGTTAGTTAATATTAAATGGCACTCTCATAAATATCCTTGGAGCCGGATCTTCCAAAAATTTTAAGCTTACATCCTAATATAGATATTGAACTTCTAACTCTGAATTAGTCTGTATATATATATTTCTAAAAACTAGTTTTCTCAGAGTAAAGCACTTGATAATTTACCAAGTTCTCAGTTTTAAAAATTCCCCACACTGTCATTCTGTGTTCCTCAGATTATTTTTATCTTGATGACATTCCCATTTTATGGTTTAACCCTTTAGAGATTCAGCTTAATCAAGTTGGGGATACCTTATACAGTATAACTTAATCCTGTATCCTCTCCCCTCTAATAGTTCATATTTCATTAAAGCATTTTAAAAAGACTAGTTACAGTTAATTCTGTAGACTCCCCTTATTTTGGATTACAGATGTCTGAAGAATTGGTACTAGGTTTCTAAGGTGTCTATAAATACTTTGATCACAACACTGCAAAGGAATTAATCGCTGCAACTTCAATCATTTTGTCTCACAGAAATTTTTAGTGTAGTAGGATTTTATATATACAAATCCACTGGATATGTTGGCAGTGAACCAACTGTATATTTTTAATATTTTTCCAACATGCAAATGAATGCAGTTTGTTGACTGATAATGGCATATCCTCATCTTACTGGAAAGTACAAATTTCACCTTAATTTTACCATGTATTTTTTAGAACTATTCATCTGTTGTTGCATATTTATATTCTAGCATTTGATTTACACTGATTTAATGTGCTGAAGATTCACTCTGAATGTAGGACTGATCTGCAGACAGTAGTTTATAATTTAAAAATCCCTAAGAAAACATTTTTTGAAATGGTGATAACACCACTTGTAAGCCTCTCCTCCATTCACTCCCCAACTTCCTGTGCAGCGACTCCAGAGCCCAACCAAGGCAAGGTTGGGGGCGCCTAATGGGGGGCCCTGCTGAGCAGCCCGCTAAAATGCCATCTTTGCAATGTCTTGTGACTTATACTGAGCAAAACATATCTTTAGAAGTGGAATTTTCACTGGAAAAACAAGTGAATCATGTAATTTTGGTAAAAAACTGAAGCATTTGTGGGGAATTGCTTTTAGCAAAGTAGTTCCTTGCCAACTATGGGAGAACTTCATGGGTCTTGGAGAAAACACAAGCACATCTTTGAAATGTGTGTCATAGATTTAAGGTAAACGCTGAATCAGAGTTCATTTGGAGGTTTTTAAGACTTTGCTCATCACCCTCTCTGTTAACAAACTTGTCAATCCACAGAAGCCATTTTCACCTGTACTCATTTGCCCTTGATCACAGGTAAATGTTTCCCTTCACAAAAGGAAAAATGAAGAAGGCTGGTAGTTTGTAGTTTCACTGCTACAGAGTAACTGTGCTGACGGCTGGGAAAACCCTTATTTTCTCTCCTTAGCAGTGAAAAGGGAGTCCCAGATGTATGGTTATTTCAGTGGCTGCAGACTGTCCTTAGCAAATGCTGAATGTCTGGAAACCTGAGGCAGCATCCTACACGCTCACCGCCAGCAACACTTGTGCCCCTTGAAGACAGTCTTTCATAGTTTGGCTCTTAATGGCAGCAAGAATAGATTGCCAACAGATAAGGCCTGACATTCAGGGGCTAATGAACTTAAGGTGCATTTTTATCAATACTAGTGCCCGAGAACAGTGCTAGTTAAGTTTGTATTTGAAAATATGGCTTTTTGAGCCCATCTAAGTTAGCGCCACGAAGCGGCTCTGCACAAGCCCACTGTGCTCCATCAAAACTGCCTCGGCTGGCTCAGGCCCACTGAAGGACTAGGCTCTATAGAATGCTTTCTGTCCTACCTTTTCGCTGCTGGATCCTATCCCAGTTTCTGATTCTCAGCTACAATAACACTTCCTTAAAAGAAGTTCTCTTTGCCCCTTAGGAGGTTTGGTTGGTTTCTAGAACAAGTTCTGACAGTGGTCTGCGCTACTTCCTTAGTTCCTTACAGCTACTATTGTGTAGAGTTTGTTTCTTTTAGAAGCTTCAGCCTGATCCTCTCTGTGCCCCACATACACCAGCTCAGAAACTGAATAGCAGTGAAACCAGGATTTAATCGTTTCAGTTATAAAATCCTGAAATTGAAAAAGACGAATCAGGATTAAAACCACATTTCGGTTGTATAAAACCAGTATATGGTTCCTTTTTATCTGCTAGTGACCCATGTAATTTTTTTTGACTAAAGGGAATATCAGTGTTGGAACTAAGACCTTAAGGATCTGAAGTAGGGCTGATGCTGTGTCATGATAGTCATGGTGGCATTTCCTTCTTGTTTAGGTTCCAGGAAAATTATTTCAGAAATCATATTGAATATTTTAAAGCAATTCACCATATAGAGTATTAGAAATGACACCAAAAATTTAAAACCTACAAAGTGCTACTGTAAAGATTTTTTAAAAAGTGCTTTTTGGTGAGTGGCTTTATGATGGAGGAGCCTGGCAGGCTATAGTCCATGGGGTTGCAGAGTCGGACACGACTGAGTGACTTTATGACTCTGAGGGTACTTAACCCTATTATAAGTCTGCTGCTTTAAGTGACAGTTTTCCTTAGAGACAGTGAAGTGTGCAAGGGGCTGTAGCTTCTGTCCAAGACACTCTTTTGTAGACAGGGAATTGGAAGGTTGTATCAATGTTGAAAACGTGTGGTGTCTGATGATCATTGGTTTTTCATTTAGACATGTGAGTAGTTGTAACACTGTTGAGGAATGTATTGTTGAGGAATGTAAGTAGTAAAATCTTGTGGTACAAGATTTTTGCATTTACATGAACTTTCATTTTTCAGAATCTGTTCCTAGAGACAGAGAACCCAATACAAAAATGAGAACATGTGTGCATAATCAGAAGGATGCAGTGCCAATGCCTAGTGAGACTCTGAAAGCAAAAATGGTACCTGAGAAAGTTCCCCGCAGATGTGCTACTGTTGCTGCAAATAAAATAAAGATAATGAGTAATCTAAAGGAAACCATTTCAGGACCAGAAAATGTGTGGATTAGGAAGAGCAGCAGAAAACTGCCCCATCGAAATGCTTCTGCTGCGGCTAAGAAAAAATTACTCAATGTTTATAAAGAGGATGATACAACCATAAATTCTGAAAGTGAAAAGGAGCTAGAAGATATTAATAGAAAAATGCCCCTTTTAAGGCGGTTCAGATCCTGGAAACAAAAAGCACAGTAGTGGCTATGAAAAATGTAGAAGTGGAATTGAAAACCAGGGGCCACAAGTAAACTGGCAGTTGCATTCTGCTCCTAGTTCTAACGTTGTTAACCCCTTGTTGGCACCTTCTGAGGAATTTTCTAAAAGCCATAACCCAGTGGGGCACAGTGGGAGGAGGGCTTCCTCCTAATCAGCCCTTGTACAGATGCACATGAAGAGAATTCTGAGGAGGAAATAGATTGTGGAGCCTGTAGTTGGAGAGGTGGGAAAAAAAGACAAATGGCCCTGTCATGAGATTATTCCTTTTCTGAAAGGAAGGGCCTTGAAGAAATCTCTTGATTCTTTAAAGGAAGAAAATAATGGGAAGGGCACAGGGTCGGTAGCAAAAACTTCAAGGACTGAAAACATTGCGAAATCTCAACCTGATGCTAATTTTCAGGGTTCTGGGTTAAAAGAGGATAACATTTCAGACCACCATGACTGGTGTCATTACTGAAATAAGGGGGAAAATAGGCACATTTCAAGAGGGAGCGCCACTGAGCCTGTTTGACATTTGAGTGAAGCATGCCCTATAATTCACAACCCCAAAAGTCATAAACTAGAAGGGCCTGGGGACTCCATGATGGGAATGTTGATAAATGAGTTCTGAAGGAGTGTTGGAAATAGAAAAAGTCCATTAATGTTCTTATTTTGTTTATAATACTGCAATTCATAACAGAATGATGACCACTTGATAGGGCAAATTCAGGGAATATGTATTTTTATATGAAAGCTATGAATGTGACTATCACAACTTTTTCTCATTTTTACTTTCGTGTAGCAGCATTTATAGAAATGCCAAAAATGTGCCTCACCAAGAGGCAGGTCTTAGTCTTAATGAGTTAGAAAATAAAAAGTATAAAAGTCGAAACAGTCATATTTTTAGATGATACTGTCACATGTTTCTTTGTAGCACCTTACAAGTTAGAACTTTATGAATATTTTGAACAAATTTATTAGAGTCTCATCACAACAGACTTTAAAGGCAGCATGTCTGGGCTATATTAATCCTTTATTAGGATTAGAAAATCTGGTCTTGATACTATAAAGAATTTATTTGCAATGAAGTTTGTTAGTAGGTATTTGTTGAAATTAAAATCACCAGATTAAATAAACGCACTGTCAAAATCTTTTTAACATAGTAACATGCTATTGGAAAAAATGAACTGTTACAAGCAAGTTGTTTTCCCATTTAAAAGTATCTGTGAATATTAATATATGATTTGCATGTGTAAATCTAAACAAGTAAAATACAGCAATCTAAGGGTTTCTGTTCTTTTTTCATTATGACAATGGAATGCATTTTTTTGTTACACAGATCAACTTAAGTGTCTTATTGAGAAATTTACTTGTGGTTGCATGTCTGCTTTAAAAAAAGGCTTTTTGTTGTCACTTTCTTTTTCTTAGCATAAGCCAGAGTCTGTATTCTTTGCTCTGTTTGTAGTATATTTTCATCTGAAATACTGATACCTGTAACTTGTTACTAGTACAGGTGAGAAAGGGAAGAATTCCTAATAAAACTGCGAATATTTTTAGGTGCATGGGGTTTGATTTTTGATCTTTAATGAAATGTTTAAACCTATTTCCAGTCCCATATTTGCACTTAATTTCATAGAAATTTCTTATTGGGATATGCTATATCTTCAACAAATGCCATAAAATGAAAATGTTAAAAATCTCAGTTAAGAGTATTTTATGCAGTTTTTTGACCACTTTGGTGTGAAGATTTCATTTTGAAATTATAATATTCTGTGGTGGGGTTAATTTCTGTTAGCACTTGAGATTGTACCATCAGCTTTTCATAATGGAATCCCTTTTCTGGATGAGTATTTGATTTAAACATATACTTGCCTTTTTTAAAATGCTTGGCCTAAATTTATTGTAACTGCATGAAATAAGCATTTGTTTACAATTTAATATTCTTGTAAAAACCTCTCTGAAATGTATGCAGTATTTTAATCATGACTAAATGTACTATCATTACCCTATTTTATGATTTTTAATCAGCTTTCCACAAGTGATTTCTCCATAATGTAACTGAAATCAATTGAAGATCTTACTGGTAAAAGTGATGTTATTTTATTCAACAAAAGGACTAAGACAAAGTGGTGCCCAAACTGCAGCCCAGGAGTGTTAATGCAATTTTAAAATATTACACTGGTAATCTTGTCTGCTCTAGTTTGCGGGTTATAGCCAGAGTTTCCTAAGCGCGAACTAGATAGCTAGTCTTATTGTTTATACTTTAATGTTCATATTTTGCTTCAAAACCCAATATATTATTTTGCAGTAATGTGTAAAATTGCTAAATAACTGATTTTATGGAAATCCTTTTGTTGACAGTTTCTCCACATCTAAAAGCAAGATGTTTCTAGCAACAGACTTACGATTTTTTCTAATCTCAAGAGGCTCTCCCGATCCTATATTAGTACTTAACTTTATGACTATTTATTGATAGGGTTCCAGAATGTAAGCAAATGCCCTCTAGTTTCAGCACAACTGAATGTAGGTATATGGATTTTTTTTTCCGTTGCAATATTGTATATTTTCACTTAAGCTATGGTATAGTGTCACTTTTCGCTCCTGCATGTATTAGTGCTCTGTTAAATAATGAAAGAAGAGAACCAATTCAAAAATAATTACATACGTTTCTTATTAACGAAAGGCTATTTAAAACGAAATTTTGTACCAGAGGTGGCCAAGTTTTAAAAAAGCAACTATTTTTGCATTCTCATGAAATCTTTCAGATCATCAGCTTTTGAAATGTGAATTCCTATTGCCAGAGTAAAGGCTCATTTTTACAACACCGCGAAGCACTGTATTTTTTCCTGCCCGTCCATCCGCGCTCTGTCCACTGTCCCGAGGGCGCGCCGGGCCGGGCCGGGCCGGCACCTACCTGGGGCGGTCGCGGTTTGAAGCCGGGTGCTTAGTAAACCAAAGCTCACCCTGTCACTCCTAACGGAGAAGAAAACGGAAACGGAGTTATGGAAGGAAAGCTAACCGGGCTGGCCTCTTCCCGGAGCTGGGCCGACTGGGCCGGGGGCGGCCGAGCCCTTCGTCGGCCCGGCCCGTCACCTCGGCCCGCCCCCGGCTCGCCTCCTGTTTCTCGCCTCTCTAGCCCGCAGTCACCCGACTTCCCGGTGGCCCCACCGGGCTCGGGCTCTGAAAGCAGGCGGCCCTCGGTTCGCGCCGCCGCGCGGACTCGGGGCGCATGCGCGGGGGTGGCGCAGGGGCGTGGCGGTGCCCTGGGGCGCGTGCGCGGGGCGCGTGCGCAGCTCAGTGGCGCCGCAGTCTGGCCGGCGAATGTGTGGGGTGGCATGGCGGCCACGTTCTTCGGCGAGGTGGTGAGGACGCCGTGCCGAGCCGGGACGGAGGACGAGGAGGAGGAAGAGGAGGGGAGGAGGGGGACGCCCGAGGATAGGGAGGTCCGGCGACAGCTGGCGCGGAAGAGGTGAGGTCCTGGGGCACCGGAGCGGACGCGTCGGCCCTGAGGTTGCGGCGGCTTCGCCCTCCCCCAGGTCCCCCTGCCTTGCGGGGCAGGACGGCTGAGGGGGTGCCGGCTGGAGGCGGCCCGCGGGCCCTGCCGACGGCTCGGTGGGGCGTCGGCTCCTGCCGTCCTTAAAGGCTTCCTTCAGCGTTGGTGCCGATGGTTTCCTGCTGGCGTGATCCGTTTTCCAGCGCTGCGGGGCTGTCTTCCTCCCCCAAGTTTGTCGTGCGTTTGGTTCATGGATGGAAGACAACTCTTTAAAACTGTATTCTCCGCCGCACTTCTTGGTTAGCATCGTGTGTCAGCAGCAGATGGATATGTCCGTTTAAAAAAAAATGTTATTTCCAAACACAGACATTAAAAGAAAACAGTAAAATGGCACGTTAGGCCCCGCCAGTCACAAAAATTCAACAGTTAGGAAGATTTTGCCATATTTTGTCTCTCCACCCTTTGGTGGGTCCCAGTCTCCGTGGCCTTTCACCCTCTACAGCTTTCAGAATAGGTATCAAACGATACATATATTTTTCTTATATATTAACAATTGATAATACTTTCTGGATACTGTATGATAGCCAGTCCATGGTCAGATTTATCCAGTTGTCTCAGACACGACATTTTACAGTGGGTTTGAGGAAGTCAGAACCCTGGCAAGGCACACACCTTGGATATAGACGTTTTATCTCTTGAACTTCCATGCATTTAGAGCAGTCCCCCTCTCCCCCAACTTTCTCACCCCCTTTGAGAGACCGATTGTCCTGTAGGATGTCCCGCCCTCTGGACCGGCCCGATTGCTTCCTCTTAGTGTCCTTTATTCAGCTGTGTGTCTGTCACCTGCATTTCCAGTAAAAGGAAGTTCCTCCTGAGAGGCTTGGTCAGTGTTGTGCTGCAGGAAAGCCTCAGAGGTGGTGCTTGCCGTTTCTCACCACACACTATGCCTAGTTGTCCGCTGTTTGGATCGCCAAGATAGATTGATCTGTGGGTCAACTGGACAGCCTGATCTCTTGTACAGTTCTTCATGAACCGGGCCACAAACGGTTTTACCTACGAATTATTTTGTTGCCTGAATCAGTTCCTTCCTTAAAAATGATAATTACGTTCTTATTAGAATTAAAGTTTGTATTCTACTTAATACAAAATCATACCTGTGGTAACCTTTTTGTCACAATATGATACTAATTACATTTAAATTATGTGGAGGCCAGGAAAGCCTGGAGTGCTGCAGCTCATAGGGTCGCAAAGAGTCAAGACACAACTGAGTGACTGAATAACAACATTTAAATTGCTTTTCTTTTCATTTTTTTGTTTCTCTTATTAGGGAGGTGCGGCTCTTTCGAAGACAGACAAAAACAACGTTGGAAGTTTCTCTGCTGGAGAAACATCCTTGCTCCAGGTTTATAATTGCAATAGGAAATAATGCAGTAGGTAAGTGGAAGCGCATTAGACTACATGCTTTGTTGAAAGAGCAGAAGCTGAAGTTCTTTCCATCATGACAGATTTCAGATATATATTACTTTTTTTAGAAGAAGTCATAGCAGAATAACTGTCTGAATGAAATCTGTCCCTGCTCATGTGGGACTTTTTGAGAAACTTGAAAAATAAGATTTAGGGGAAATATTCTTGGCTTTAGGAACTTAAGAAGTCAAGGAAACACCGTTTCTAGTTTGTAGGTTTTCTTGGGCTTCTGGGCCTGTTGTGGCCCAACTGGCCAGGGGCAGAGGTGACGTGTGCACATGGCCCCTTGTCACAGTGGGTTCTTGTATGTTTGTGAGTTAACTGACTCCCTTAAAATCATAAGGAGAACTCTAGCAATATAAGGTTTTTACACATCTATGAATTCATTTGATAGATTAAAGTCGGAACAGTGCAGAGTTCAGCTGGAACAATGAGTACACAAGCCTGTATCATTTTAGGGAGTTCACAGGCTCAGAGGAGAGCCTTGGGGAACTCTAGTGAAGATTCTTTGCCCTGGAAGGTACCCCTACTGCCTGTAAGACAGGACATGGTAAATAACTGCTGACTCATTTATTTACAGTTCTCCTGGCCTGAGATTTTCCAGAAGGTTGTTATAGTGTGAGAGTTTAGTGAGATCTGTCAGTAAACCTCTCTTCCTGATTCCTGGCTCCAGTATCATCTAAACTCAGGGCATGGCCTCTAACTTCTTGAGGCCTCAGTTTCTTTTTCTGCACAATGATGATGTGTGTAAGGTTGATGCTGTCAATGGCTCTTTTAGCACTAAGGTTCTCAATTTGAATTTATTTTTTATGATTTTTAAAAACTTGTTTATTTTAAATTGGAGGATTGCATTACAGTGTTCTGTTGGTTTCTGCCAAACCACAATGTGAATCAGCCACAGAAGCTGAATTTGTTTTTTATTGAATAGAAAATACAACTTGTGGAGCCAAACGCTTAACTGACCTGCCTTGTTTTTCACAGCGTTTTTGTCGTCATTTGTCATGAATTCAGGAGCCTGGGAAGAAGTCGGCTGTGCTAAACTCTGGAATGAATGGTGTAGGACAACGGACAGTGCACATCTGTCGCCCGCAGAGGCTTTTTGTGTGTTTTATCACCTGAAATCGAATCCCTCGGTATGTGGGGCCTGGCTTGTGTGTGTAAGTGGGAGTTATTTAAGCATCATTTATGTAGTGTTCATTTGAATTCCACGTTCCTTTATATCTACTTTTGGGCAGAGGGATTCTGCCTGTTGGCAGTGGTAGTAATTATTTTTCTGCTTATATAATATCAATGTAGTAAATACAGTGTGTTGGGAAACTTCTGAAGAAATTCTGAAGTAACTTTTTTAGAAACAAACCGTAACATTAGATACTTAAACCTTGACCTCATTCAGAAAATGATTTAGCTGGCAGCTCTAAATGTGGGAAAATGTGTACACGCTGTGGAAGCAGGGATTCTGCTTTGTTGCCCTAGCATTCAACTCTAAACCCATTCCTATAGACTGGACACTCGGTTAACACTGAGCAGATGAGTGCTTTATGCACTCTGAATGCAATTCTGTTGACACCGAGCTTTCATCCTTACTGAATTCATCCTGATTTTTTTTTTTTTTTTTTGACTCTGCTGCTGCAGGGCCTGAGGGATCTTGGTTCCCCCTGACTGGGGATGGAGCCTGGTCCCCCTGCAGTGGAAGTGTGATGTCCTAACTGCTGGACCCCTAGGGAATTACTAATTCATACTGATTTATTAAGCTGTAAACATGTTCTGCAGCTGATGCCTAGTGATTCTGCTGGATCGCATTTGTCCTGGTCCTGTCCTTGGGTCCTGGTCTTCCCAGGTGGCTCCATGGTAAACAAGGCAAGAGACGCAGGTTTGATCCCTGGGTCAGGAAGATGCCCTGGAAGAGGAAATGGCTACCCACTCCAGTCTTCTTGTCTGGGAAATCCCACGGACAGAGGAGCATGGCGGGCTATAGTTCATAGGGTCGCAGAGGGTCATACACAACCTAGCAACTGAGCACATCTTCTGTCCTTGGGACCAATCAGAGAAAGCAGCACAGCTGGGGAGACACGTTGGGCTGGTGAGGCGGCCCTGCAGGTGATGCCCGTCTGCCTACCTGCTTGTTGACAGAGTGCTCTTCCACGGGTGCTGGGCACTTGAACGGAGGCTAGGGGCAGGGGCTCAGACAGTGGAAGACGTCACTAACTCCGTAATACTGTAAAGGTAGCCTTGAAAATGATAAAATTCGATTTTATAATCTTTACAGTTTGTTTCTGTAACATGTAATCCAACATTATTAAAATCTATATAAGGATTTTTGTAAGCATCCATTATTTATGGGGAATCAATAGTGAGGGAACTAAGCATGCTCTTCATCTGGTCCTTAGTGGAAAGTTTTCTCTGTAGAATACATCTTGGAGGTCACGCAGGAGAACTTTTTGTTACTGTATTTAGTTTTACCATTGGTTTCTTGGGTGTCTTGACTATTCAGACCCTGTGTGTGTAACTGATTTTATATCTAGTCTTATTCGTCTTCCTAACCCTGGGCTCCTTTTTTTCCTCTTGTGTTTAACTTTGTTTTGGCTGTGCCATGCTACATGTGGGATCTCAGTTCCCCAGCCAGGGATCGAACCCACAGCCCCTACAGTCGAAGTGCAGGGTCTTAACCACTGGGCTGCTGGGAAGGTCCCTGTGTTTCATGTTTCTGGCAATATTTGGACATGGTTGATTTTTATGGATCCTGTTGTTCCACGAGCATTAATGGTCAGGCATCTTACCCTCTGACAACTCTGTGTGGCAAGTTTTCCATTTGCGCACGTGGCCTGGACATGGCTTCTAGACTCCCACCTCCTTCCAGACATCAGCCCCGTCCTCGGGTGCTGCTGGCTTGAGAGGCTGCTGGGCTGTTGCCCTTGACTCTCATAGTGCTTGATGTTTTTTGTGTTTTTTTTTTTGGTTTATTTTGAGTTTGGTCTTCACAGTGTGTGACCCCAAGAAGGGCAGCAGGCCTGGTATTAACCCCTGTTTTGTAAAGAGGACTCTGGTAGTGCTTACTGACTGCGTCTTCATAATCTCCTATGCCAGCCCCTGCGGTCGTGCTTTCAGTGTGTGCTTTCTTCTGATCCTACTTGCCAGTAGTGGCTTGATCCTTAAAATTTTAAACTTGAAAGGAAGATGAATAAACTGGTAGCAGATTAAGCAAACCAAATGTTATCCAAGGGTTGTGTTGGGATTCACATGATACATATGTGATGACAGCGTGGGGTGTGTGTAACACTTACTTGACCTGACAGGAAACATGGAATTTGATTTCAGGTCATGCTCTGCCAGTGCAGTTGCTACGTGGCTGAAGATCAGCAGTATCAGTGGCTGGAAAAGGTGAGAGAGTCTCATCTGGGGTTGCTGCCGTATCAGGGTTCGGTGTCTTTACACGTAAGCCTGCATGGTCAGATGTTAACGTAGGGCAAGTATTTGCTTTTTCCCTTAAAATATTCTAGGAGTTTTAGCACATAAAGAATAAAAGAACATGGGCAGATGTAACCAGCACATGCTGAAGATCATGAGTCATGGAGGTGTAACACATTTTTGAACAAGTTACCCACGTGAAGCAGAGCAGGGCATAGCCATGGGTGAGAACTGGCCACGGTGCCCAGGCTGCCTAAAAACGCGGGGCCAGGAGGTGGGAAGCCCCTGTAAGCTGGGCTTACAACCTGGGTTCACGGGGCTGGTGCGAAGTCGCCACTCACACCAGAGCTGCATCCGTGTTTATCAGCATTAGGATGGATTGATTGAGTCTTCATTTTGTGGGAGAATAGAGTAGTTGTATGTGGCCAATAAAATTTTCAGTGAAGAATTTAACTAGGAGATCCAACCAGTCCATCCTAAAGGAAATCAGTCCTGAGTATTCATTGGAAGGACTGATGCTGAAGCTGAAATTCCAATGCTTTGGCCACCTGATGCAAAAAACTGACTCACTGGAAAAGACCCTGGTGCTGGGAAAGATTGAAAGCAGGAGGAGAAGAGGACACCAGAGGATGAGATGGTTGGATGGCGTCACTGACTCAATGGACATGAGTTTGAATAAACTCTGGGAGTTGGTGATGGACAGAGAGGCCTGGCATGCTGCAGTCCATGGGGTTGCAAAGAGTCGGAGACAACTGAGCGACTGAATTGAACTGAACAATTTTAGGGAATAATCATGATTTTCTTAGTTGTGTATTATTTTTTAATGAAATAAACCTTTTCAATACATTTTATAAATGTTTCAGTTTAAATGTTAGGCATGTTTTATATAGGTATAACTAAGTTCATTAGAAGTAAGTTTTGTGCACACCTGTTTTAAACCAGATTGGCATACTTAAAAGTGTACTTTATAATTTTTGGTAGCTGTTTTGATCAAAGGAGGGATTCTCTAATAAGGTCTGTGAATGTTCTGATGACTGTATATGTGATTTTATTTTATGTCCCTATGTGTATTTTGTATGGAGAGAGTCCATAACTTCAAATAGATCTCAGAAGAGTAGAAAACTGCCATATTAATTTGTATTATTAATTTATGTATGATGTTTTGTACTGTGGAATAGCTTTTCTCTCTCAGACTTGAGAATATGTAAAGTTACACATTTCCAAAACATAAGTATTCAGGGAGGATGATAAATCAGGACTTGTGAATGTTATATCTCTTAAATGGAACATTGCTTATAAATTTATATGATATTCTGTGTTTATAAAGCTATGCTATAATTCAGATAGTCTTACAAATCATTTACAGCACATAATCTAAAATCTTCAGTTCTTCTGCTATTTGAAATAGCCATTTTCTTTCTTTTCTTCATAAAATAATTTTAGAAGAGGTGTAGAGATCTAAAATCTCTTTTTTTTCCTTGAAGATAGCTTCTTCCTTTTTCTCATGTCACCAAAGCTTTCAAAAGCTGCAAAAGTCCTTAGAAATGCATGAAATACCAACTTAGGTGGACATTGAGGCCTTGAGCAGTTGAAACTTGATTTATAAAAGAAATACACTTGAAAGTGAATTTAAGAATCATTTGCACTGATGTAACACTGTTATGAGTGCAGCTTGCAAGTGTCGTTCCTAGGAGCATCCTCAGTACAGTGCTCTTGAACCCATCCCTCCATGCATTAAGGAGGTGACCACTTCCTGTTGCTGATACAACACTAGTTCTTAAGAGGTCGGATCTTAATTACTTCACTTTCCCCAGTAAAGGGTGGGTGTCACTTCCGTTCAGTGTAACACTGTTCTCAACACTGATGGCAAGTAGTGCTCTTAGAAGCTGAGTAAAGGCTGGAACAAAGAATCACCTGCAGGCGTTGTCGGCAGATGGGGGGCGTAAACAGGTGCTTGGAGCTGAGTGACTCCCTTACCTGCCATGGTGTCCCTGGCCGTTCCAGCAGCTGCTCTGCCTCCTTTGTTCCTGACTTCAGATCACACCTCCCTCTGTCCTTAGTTCACAGGTGGGGGAAGTGACCTGGAGAAGGTCACCTGGCTAGAAAGTGACAGAATTAAGATCAGTCCCACCCCAATGAGGGGCCGGCAGAGCGGGGGCTCTGTTTTCCATTCACATGTCCAGCCCTTCAGAGCATAGGTATACACTATTATATGAATGGTTTTAGGTAAATAGCTTGAGGGATGTTTCTGTTCTGTCACATAATATGTATCTATTTTAATTTGAAATCAATTTTGTGTTAGGTTTTTGGCTCTTGTCCAAGGAAGAATATGCAAGTCACTATTCTCACATGTCGCCATGTTACTGACTATAAAACTTCAGAATCTACCAGCAACCTTCATACTCCTTTCCTGAAAGCTCTAAAAACTCAGAACTTCAAAGAGCCTCCTTTCTGTTCACTACTAGAACAACCAAATATTGTCCACGACCTTCCTGCAGCAGGTAGTATTGCAGTGCATGACATTCACTTTTATTCTTGTTACTGCTTTTTCATAGTTGTTACTGGGACAAGTAGAGATCTGTTTGAGGTGTTTGTTAATGGTGATTGATACCAGTGTGTTGGTGTTAGTCCTCAGTATCTGTACTTGTTGGTATGTTTTATTTTGTAGCTTCTCTGGTGTCTCAGCAGTAAAGAACTGCCTGCCAATGCAGGAGAAGTGGGTTCGATCCCTGGGTGGGGAAGATCCTCTGGAGGAGGGCATGGTAGCCCACTCCAGTATTCTTGCCTTTAGAATCCCCATGGACAGAGGAGCCTGACGGACTGCAGTACATGGGGTCACAAAGAGTCGGACATGACTGAGCAGCTGAGCACGCATGCACGTTATATTTGGTTTGAGTGGTTAAACTTT
The DNA here is from genome assembly GCA_007570785.1 of Antilocapra americana. NCBI lineage: Eukaryota > Metazoa > Chordata > Mammalia > Artiodactyla > Antilocapridae > Antilocapra > Antilocapra americana. Next base: position 7,240,287 of record ML664152.1, read on the forward strand.
GTAGACACACGTTCATTGTATGAGAGCAGCTCAGAGTTCTTAGCTCTTAACTCAGAGCTGCTGTTTCTTTCTAGCATTGATAACTTATCATGCAAGCCAGTGTTAGATCTTCATGTGTGAATAGTTGGCAAGGTGTGTTTTAATTGTCAGAATAGAAGCTTCAGATATTGAATTTTGGTAGTTATTTTAATAGTTTATTTTTTATTCATATTACCAATTATACCCTAACATATCAAATTTTGATTCTCACTTTTTAGTGGCTAATATGTTATAGTATATAATTCGCTTATTTGTTCATAAATAAAAGTTTTTTTTAAACTTTAAATGTGAAGTTTATTAGAACAAATGGCTATATGTTTTATGCTGTGCATTATATATTTATTACTTGCGTTTAATTTACTAAAGTGCAGTCAACAAAATTATAATCTTGTATCTTATTTGTAAAGCAAAAGATAACTTAGGAAAGTAAATTGTCTTTGAAAGAAAATCTGCATTAGAATTGACTCAGAATGGCTGTAAATGATTAAAAGAGGCAACAGAGATGACTATTTTTAAAAGCAGTGTTTATGAGGTAGAGGTGTTGCACTTTAAAATTGTACAACAGAAAACCTAAGTGATTTTGTTCTTGTCTATTCATAGTTCTGAGTTACTGTCAAGTATGGAGAATCCCTGCAGTTCTGTACTTGTGTTACACTGATGTGATGAAATTAGACCTGATCACAGTCGAAGCTTTTAAGCCTGTACTTTCTTCCAGAAGCTTAAAGTGTTTGGTTAAGGTAAGGCTTTATCTTATTGACTTAATAATGAACTTGGTAGCGAACATAAATGTGTGGTATTGACTGTGAAACCTAAGTAGCAAATAGAGGTCCTTTTCACCCCAAGGAAAGAGAAAGCTGCTGGTCTGGCAGTTTTCACATGATTGTCACATATTCTTCTAGATACGCATCTGAAACTCGGAGAATATTTTGTTGATGTTTGTCAGGATAGGCCAGTGCTTTAAATCCCAGATGTCTGTGTAGGAAGATGGTTTCACTCTTCAGGAAGTTTCTGTAGCTCGTTAATTTGGAAGGTGTAACTGTTTTTTACGTTAATTAATTAATTTTCGGCTGCACTCGGTCTTTGTCGCTGTTCATGGGCTCTGTCTGCCTGCGGCAAGTTGGGACTGCAGTTTGTTCCAGTGCTCGGGCTCCTCGTTGCGGAGGCTTCTCTTGTTGTGGAACACGGGCTCTAGAGTGCAGGCTCCGTAGTTGTGGTGCACAGGCCTCCTTGCTCTGTGGCGTGTTGAGTCTTCCCCGACCAGGGATTGAACCTGTGTCCTGTGCATTGACAGGTGGATTTTTATCCACTGCGCCACCAGGGAAGTTCCTAGAAAGTGTAAGTTTTGAGAAGACGTTTTTGAGCATAGTATGGATCAAATTATCGTAATGTTTATTGACTTGATTTTGCATGGGACTAGATGGGCTAAATCTGTTCCCGGTTCTCAGTTTGGATGTACCTGTGGGCTCTTTTCCCAGACAAATACATATCGGAGCATGTACAGAAAGGTTTTGCCAGTAATTTCAGGTAGTCTAGGGACTCACTCTCCTCTTCTCCCTAAGAGATTCCCTGACACTATGGACTCCTGGTTGAAGAACTTCTTCCTTAAGGGGATGAGATTATGACATCATTGTTCCAGGTTGGAAGCCTTGTTTTATTCTAGAATGGCCATTGATAGTAGGGCAGTTTTCCTTGTAATTTCTGTTGGCGTCAGCTAATTTCATAGGTTTCATAAATTAGACTGTCACCTACGTGGGAGCGTTTCCTCTTGTGGTACATCATGAGTCTGACGTGTCGGAGGCCCTCAGGCATTTATTGAATTAAAGAGTGAAGTCCTAACTTGGTGTAATCCAAGAGTATCTTTCAGCTTAGCTGGAGTCATGGATAACCTCTGAGACAAGGTGTTTTGTATTTAGCATCCCTTTCTGAGGATGTAGTAACTAGTGGCATCGCCTGCGTCTGTGATTACCTCCCACCTCGTCAAGAGCAGGGGCCGTGGCTGCTGTCTTCACTCTGGGTGCTGCCACCCAGGTGTCTTCACCACAGACGTCATGGCCACGAGCTCGTTCACTGCACACGTTGTCACCACGTAGCTAGTTGTCTGAGAAGCAGGGAGTTTTACCATGAGAGATGCAATAATGAAAAAATAAAAGAGGGACATTAAAAAGGACATAGTGAAACAAGAGAAATGAATAACAAAGCTAGATTTTATTGTGAAGCACAAAATACTTGAATACGTTTAAAATGTGTCAACACCCTGGCGGTGCTGTGCAAAGAACGGGTTCTGTGGGTTGTGCTCAAGCACCAGTCTTCTAGGCTTCTGTCCATGAACATGCATGTGTGTAGGTATATGTAGATGCACAGGCTTGTTGCGTTGTCTCCCTTTTCAGCATCGCAGCTTGTCTTTTTCAACAGAATTTCTCCCTTTATTAAGAGAGGTGTCCGTTTCCGAGCCTGACCTGAGCTTGCTATTACCTGTGACGCCTGGTCTGCACTGTCTGCGCTTGGCCTGTTCTCACATGTCCCTTGGTGGACCCGACTCTGCACCTTCAGATCACCGAAGGCTTTGCACTGATGGGCTCTCTGCTGTATAGCATGCAATCTGCCTTCATGCTCCTGTGTTTCACGCTTCCCCTGGGTTTTTTTTTTTTTTAATTTTTTTATTGAAGGATAATTGCTTTACGGAATTTTGTTTTCTGTCAGACCTCAACATGAATCAGCCATAGGTACACATAGATCCCCTCCCTTTTGAGCCTCCCTCCCATCTCCCCCCAACCCCACCCCTCTAGGCTGATACAGAGCCCCTGTGTGAGTTTCCTGAGCCATACAGCAAATTCCCGTTGGCTGGCTGTTTTATACATGGCCCCCTGAGTTTTGTCACCATGTTTTCTATCATGTCGGTGTCCGTAGTTGTCCCAGTTTTAAGACACCAAGTCTCCTTGTCACCATGCACACCATTGTGAGGGCTGAGACTTAAGCACCAAAGAAATGAGAGGCCTTTGGGGTGGCAAAGTCCAGACCATCAGCCAGTTATTTCATCTTTTATGGCAAATTGCCTTGCAGCCTCAGCTCCGTGGTGAGTGGTGAAGGGCCCGAAGCAGAGCAGTCCAGATGCTTCCGTGAAAGGGCTGCACGGGCTCTGTTGATGGTGTAGTCGGTGCTCCGGGCACCAGTGACCAGAATATTCTGTCCTTGTTCTAAGACTTGTGAACCGTTTGTCATGTAGAGTTTAAGTCAACTTTCAGTGTCTAAAAACATCCTTTGTAGGGGAAATGTAGTTAACTCCTCTTTACCTTTTCATTTCTTGGTGTAAACATGATGACTTGTGGGAGGGTGAAGGGGCTTTTTGAAGAGCACTGTCTTCTTAGTGACTGAGTACAGTCATCCTGGCTTAGGTCAGAGCTTCCGTTCTTCTTGAAGTCGTATTTGGTCAATAAGATGCCATTTTCTTGCATCCCTGCTGTGTGGACCCCAGGGTGCTGGGTGGTCCATGGCCTGGAGGTAGCACAGGTGGTTTCTATGCCAGGTGCCAGCCGCCAGCTAGGGTGGGGGTGGTGGTGAGGTCACCTGAGGAGAGGCTCCAGGAGAAGGGGCCCTTCAGCTGGACCCAAGGGATGGGCGGGCCCTGGTGGAGGGGACGTGCCCAGGGAGGCAGTGTGGCATGAAGTGGGCAGGCACAGGCGCATTTGAGGAGGCTGAGGGCCTTTGGTTGGGGTGCAGAGAGGAGAGAGCGCACGTGGGGGAGGTGGCCCAGGAGAGTGTCCTATCCATCCAAGGGCTCGAGGCGCCTCTGGAGGCTGGGGTCCTGTCAGAGAGCTTTGGGCAGGGCTGAAGGGCGCCCGCTCAGATGTCCCGTCCATCAGGTGAGGGGTGAGAGGGCGGTCTGGCCTTTTCGGCGTCCTCTCTGCTTCTGTGTCAGTGGTAGGGCTGGGCACACGTGCCTTGTTCTGACTAAATTCTCACTTTGTTAACAGTTTCTTCTCTCCTTCCAGAATATTTCCCAGAGCACAGAGATACTGAAGAAATTGATGACAACAAATGAGATTCAGAGTAACATTTACACGTGATTCCCAAGGTCGATTTGTACAGTGTATCACCCATCCATTCCTTTAAGGGCAACAGCGTACCCTGTTTTGTAGTTACTTTTTTCCACAGGGGTATTATGAGGGTGTTAACAGAATAAACTTATTTTAAATTCATTGTAGTTTCTGTTCCTTGTTTATGGTGGTTCTGTTCACACCTGAAATAAGCCAGATGGTTCTCTTTATCCACAAGGTAGGGGTTTTGTATTATTTGACTGTCTTAAGGTAAGGTAGCTAAACTTTTAAAAAGTTAGAGCTAACAAGTGTTACTGATAGGGCAAAATACATACTTAGGTGCAAAAATTCTGAAAAAATCTGAAAGCTGATGATCTGGTTTTGGTGAGTCTTAATATGCAGAAAGGTTCTGTATTCTGAGTTCTTCAGTTTTTTTGTTTTATGGATAAAAATAAAAGTTATATATTTGCTCAAAATAAAACCAGAAAATTTGTACCTCTTGACTTTCAGTAATCTCTTACGGTAGCTCCCTTCCCCAGACTTTGGGCTGTTTGCAGTGTTACTGTTGTACTGATATCCCCAGCCCGGCTATGGGAGAGTGTTCTCATTAGAACTTGAGGAGGCGATGAGCTCCAAGGAGCCGCACTGCTGCACGGAACCACTCGTTAGACGGGACTTTGGATTTTTCTGAGAGATTGAGGATGTATGAGCTAAAGAAGCTAGCTGAAAGGAAAATTTAAGAACTGTGTAAAAGATGTGGAAAGAAACCAAAATTTACCCTTAGGATTAAAATCGGGATTGTGTGGCAGTAGTATGCAGTATGTCACGTAAGCACATGTACTGTTTATTGCATGTATATTACAGTATTTAATACAAAGCTGCTATGTTGGGAATTCAGCTGAGGTGGTGTCCTTAGATGCAGAAGGACAGAAATGGAAAGGTAGCACAAGATGATGCAAGACAGCCTGTTCCTGGAGAAGGGACCAGACAGACCAGAGACAGTAATTAATGACAACAATTTCTTCCAATATGAAGACAGACTTGGAAGGGCTTTCTGTAGAATTGAAAGAGCCCCACCAATGCTAAGAATGAAGACACAAAAAGCTAGATGTATTGACCTTTAAGCCCAAGTGCCATGCAGTTGAGAAGAAAATGGTAACTTGCCCTGTTTACTAGCTGTAATACTACAGCCTAATATCCATGCTTGAACTTGGAGCCCTCACGCATTCCCTGTCAACCTCGAGTCTGCAGGTTGGGCGGGTGTCCCTGACTGGCTGGTCTCCCAGCTCCCACATCCATAGTCAGGTGTGTGACATGAGTTGCTGGGGCCTGGCTGATCCTGCGATGGTCTCAGTTGGTGTGGTTCAGCTCTCTTCCACCCATCACTCCTGTTCCCCCAGCATAATGATAGGTTACGGTGAATGGTGTCCGATTCGTGATCTCCAAACGAGAAGATTTAGCTTCGGGACCAGGGACCAGTCTTGATCACTCAAGAGCTTTTGTGTAGCAGGGTTTTACTAAAGTATAAAAAGGGGCAGAGAAACTTGATGCAGATATCAGAAGGGATGGGGAGTGCCCCAATCCCTAGTCTTAGCAAGGGAATGATATACCTTTTAATGGTTATTACAATAAACAAAAGAATGTCTCAAGGTTGTAAAGATCTTACTAGACCCACTCCCATAATATACATTTTAAGATAATGATTAGAAGGTTTTCAGGAAGAAGAAACATGTCCTCAAGCAGGATACATTATTGTTATACAGTCCTTACTAAGGAATGTAGAAAAAAAGTTTGTCCTTTCCTCCTCGAGAATTCCAGACCCCTGTCTCCTCCTTGAGGGCCCCAGACCCCTTTCTCCTCCTCAGGGACCCTGGACTTCCTAGCAACCTGCCTAGCAATGTGCTGAGACCTGCCTCAGCATTTCTCACTGATTACAGAGGGGCAAGAGGGGACAGAAGCTAGCAAGGGCTTTTTCAAGTCACTGTATCAAGTTTGCTGTAATCCCCATGGTCACATCCAGAGATAGTATGTGGGAGGGGGGGCCACCTAGAGGTATAGACGGGGTAGGGGCAGGGGTCGGAGAGTATGAGAAACGGGAGCCATCAATAGACTTGATGTGTCAGGTCTGCCCTACAATCACAATGACTCATGCCTCTCCCACCTGCAACATACATGCATCCCAGTCCTTGAGCACCCTATGTTTCATCCAGTTACTGCATCGGGCTCAAAGTCCAGACTCTTGTGACCTAGATCAGGTCAAGATGCACCTTCTACAGACACCAACAAACTAAAAAGACAAGTTGTTCTCAACACACCTGGTGCATGAGGGTGAGACAGGGACAGCCCATATCCAAGAAAGGCTTCTATTTGAAAACACAAAGACTTGAACACACATAATGCTTGCGTGCTAAGTTGCTTCAGTTGTGTCCTACTCTGTGCGACCCTGGGGACTGCAGCTTGCTAGGCTCCTCTGTCCATGGGATTCTCCAGGCAAGAATACTGGAGTGGGTTGCCGTGCTCTCCTCCAGGGGATCAAACCTGTGTCTCTTATGTCGCCTGCATTGGCAGGTGGGTTCTTTACCCCTAGCGCCACTGGGAAACCCAACACACATAGTAGGCACTGGTTGTACCAGTCCTGAAACTAGTGCCTGGCCCCTTACTCAAGGGAAGTGTTCCATGACAAGGCCGTTTCTCTTGTCTGACAGAGCTCCCACCTCATTCTCTGTCCTTTCCTAAGGCATTCTTTTTCATTGCTTCCTTGCATACTCTCAAAGAAATGACCTTTGTTGGCAGCTTTGTAGCTTTCTGATTAGTAGAAAGATGATGGCCTGAAATACAACACCCTTAAAAACATTGTGTTGTTTCTATACATCTAATCATAGTCCACTCTGAAACATCACAGTGTCAAGAACCGTGAAGGGTCAGGAATTTTGCTGACTTGCAAGCTTACAGGTAAGCCTGCCACAATCTCCTAGGCCTGGTATAGACATGAGACTCCAGGCTAGCGGCAAAGGACTGCAATGCAGCATAACAAGGAGCCTGTGCTTCATGTCTGTGTCCATTTCACTGCCCTCTGTCCCCCAAGTCCCAGTAGGGTGAGGCAGAACAATCCAGGTAGATACTTGCTCGCAGTGGGCCTGCATCACAGCTGAAGACCCTTGGATTTAAGGAACCTGGAACTTTCATGACAAATGATAAGCAAACCGGCCTTTTGTCTGTGTGCATGCTTTGTCACTCAATCGTGTTCGACTCTTTGCAACCCTTTAGGCTGTAGCCCACCAGGCTTCTCGGTCCATGGGACTTTTCAGGCAAGAATATTGGAGTGGGTTGCCATTTCCTCCTCCAGGGGATCTTCCGAACCCAGGGATGGAATCCAAGTCTCCTGTATTTCCTGCATTGCAGGCATATTCTTTACCCTCTGAGCCACTGGGGAAGCCCTGCCTTTTCTCTGTAGGGAACATTATTTCACTGGACAAGAAGCAGATCTGTGCTTTGCTCCAGGAGACCCAATCTCCATTGTCCAGGATCATTTGCCCCACAAATAGCCTTGAATTAGCATCTCTGCTCAGAACTAGTGCAGAAGTGTGACACTTCTCTCCCAGTAAAATTCACTCCTTGTATCAACACCACCCCATCAGCCACTGGGCAATCTGACCAATAGTTTGTGCTAACAGCTTGGCTATAGAAGCCAGGATGCACCGCAATTCTGTGTGCAAACAGTTTTTTAAAAAAAGGACGTCAGTCAAGGCAGAGAGCCTGTAGGTTAAGGAGAGAAGTCCGGGGTGGTTCTGGGTGTCAGTCTGAGGTGTCAACTAGATGCTCAGGTGGAGATGTTGAGTTGGACCCACAGCCTGGGGCTTGGAAGACAGGTCCTGGCTGGCTGCTAAAGATGGGAGTTGTCTGCAAAGGGACCATTTTAGTGCTTTGGGGTGGGGTAAGATCACCAGGCAATGAGTACGAGGGACCAAGGGACAAGCCCTGGAGCCTTGCAATGTCACTGGTCAGGGAAACCCTAGGTGACCCAGAAGGGCCCTCAGTAAAGTAGGATGGAGCTGGGAGACCATGGTTTCCTGCAAGCCTGCCAAGAAGGTGCTTGAAGCAGGAAGCATTATTTATTTGAGTTTCATGCTGCTGACATGTCAAGGAGAACGAGGTTGGATTTGTCAGTGTGGTGGTTGATTGAATTCCCTTACTTTGCGCAGAGATTAATAAAGAGTAACTGGTCAATGGGCTTCCCAGGTGGCGCTAGTGGTAAAGAACCTGCTTGCCAAGGCAGGAGACATAAGATGCAGGTTCGATCCCTGGGTCAGAAGGATCCCCTGGAGGAGGGCATGGCAACCCACTCTAGTATTCTTGCCTGGAGAATCCCCATGGACAGAAAAGCCTGGCAGGCTAGAGTCTATAAGGTCCAAACGGTCAGACATGACCGAAACAACTTAGCATGTGCACAACAGATCAGTAATTATTTCAAGGTTTAGGATTTGTGATTTTATTCATGCCAGTGGATCACAAATGTGTATGCTGGTGGTTTCCGGAGAAAAGTAAACAGCATAATGCACACAGTTGACTTGTCCTTCTGATTTCTCCTTTTCCAATGCAATGGAGGCTGCTCTCGGAGTTGTAGTTTAGTCTCGTGACCTTCATTTGGGCCTTGGAGGGGGCAGAGAGGAGAAAGTGTGAGAAAGATGAAAATAGAGAGGGGTACTGACTGCCTCCAGAGCAGCCTGGTATTCCTATTTTTTTAGGGAAGCAGGATGCGTGATGCAGCTTGGATTCCCCTTGGGACTCTCCAGATAAATCAGAGTTCAGGAAAAACTCAGATTAAATTCAGCTTGCCTGAGAGCCTCCGATGAGAGGAGAACCTCATTTTGTACACTTCAGGTGGCTCAGTGGTAAAGAATCTGCCTGCTAATGCAAGAGAGGCAGGAGACTTGGGTTCGATCCCTAGGTCAGGCAGATCTCCTGGAGAAGGAAATGTCAACCCACTCCAGTATTCTTGCCTGGGAAATCCCATGGACGGGAACCTGGCGGGCTACAGTGGAAAGAGTCAGACATGATGAGCACACGTGTGCAGACACAAACACACACACACACGTCACACATGTCTGTGCAGTTCTTTGAAATAATCATCTGATGTCAGTCTATCTCATGATCCAGTCTGTGGTCCACCCCCTCCCGTTAAATACAGCTGCCACAACGATTTTGGAACATGAAAACCATCTCCAGCCCCTCTCTGGTGACCTATTTAATAAAGCACCATCTGACGCTGCTCTAATAATCTCCGGTATGACCACAGGTAGAAGAAGCCTTGACTCAGCATAATCTGCAAGTGACATTTTATAATTCGTAAAACCCCATGGCAATGTCACTCTTCATTAGCGCCTCAGAAGAGCAAAGGAAGGGAGATGAAAGGCAAAGCTGCTGACTACTGTTAACACATCTCTGCCGGTTGATCTGAGTCCTCCTGGCTTTCACACCCTCAGAGCCAAGAGAGAGGGAGGGAGGGAACGGGTTCCTAAGAAGCCAGGTTAGCGTTGTTTCTTTCGGGAAAAGATAACTTCCAGCCAGGAACGTCAGACTTGCTTATTTAGGAAAAAGACAAACAAAATGAACTAAAACCTCCCTCTCCTTTCTCCATCCTTGAGGCCATTGGAACTGTGTTCACTCTCTTTTCACATGAATTCCACCCTAAAAAGAAGCTACTGTGATTAACCAGAGGAGCAGGGACAAATCCTTCTTAAATCCTCATAGTGTACAGAGCACTGCCTAGACAGAGTTATATTTGTCATTTCATGTCCTCTTCTTTTAAGTATGTCTCCTTTTTAAAAAAATTTTTGGACACAGCCCACAGCACACGGGACCTTAGTTCCCCGACCAGTGATCAAACCCAGGCCCTGCATTGGAAGGTGGATTCTTAACCACTGGACCACCAGGGAAGTCCCTGCTTTGTTTTCTTCATTTTTAAAATTGAAATATAGGTGATTTACAACTGTTGTGTTAGTTTCAGGTGTAAGTGATTCAATTATATGTATACACATATCCTTTCTTTTCCAGGTTCTTTTCTAATATATGTTATTATAAGATATTGAGCTAGTTCCCTGTGCTATACAGTAAGGTCTTGTTGGTTGTCTATTTTATAGATAGTAGTGTCTACATAAAGAAGGGTAAGTCCTGAAGAATTGATGCTTTTTAAGTGCAGTGCTGGAGAAGACTCTTGAGAGTCCCTTGGACTGCAAGGAGATCAAACCAGTCCATCCTAAGGGAAATCAACCCTGAATATTCATTGGAATAACTGATGCTGAAGGGGAAGCTCCAACATTTTGGCTGCCTGAAGGAGATGACTCATTGGAAAAGACTCTGATGCTGGGAAAGATTGAGGGCAGAAGGGGCCAACAGAGGATGAGATGGTTGGATGTCATTTTCAACTCAATGGACATGAGTTTGAGCAAGCTCCAGGAGATGATGGAGGACAGGGAAGCCTGGTGTGCTGCAGTCCATAGAGTTACAAAGAGTCAGACAGGACTTAGCGACTGAAGAACAAGAGCATATATTAATCATACTTGTAATCCATCTCTCCCCAATTTCACATCCTTGAAGCAGGCCTAGGAAGAGCCTGTTTCATGATACAGATGAGTAGAGTAGAACTTTCCTCTGCTAAGGAATAGATTTAGTCCTGCCCATCCTGCCCCGCCCGGGGCTGGGGATACGAGGTTCTGGGCCTCACGGCTGGAACCACCAGCCAACAGGGAAACTTGCACCCACTGGAGACTGGATTCAGCCTCGTTGGGAGGGTAATGGTCCAGAACCAGGTTCCTGGCCTCAACGGCTCCACCTTGGCCACAGCTGGGGCATCTGGACACGGAGTGGCAGCCTTGGGCCAGGCCAGGGTGATATGGGGCCAGGCTGTTGAGTCTCGGTCTCTCTCAGCTCTGCTGCCGGGTCTCCATCACAGGCTCTCATGCCTCTTAGCTCTGGACCTGGTTCCCCTGTTGCTCCTCCAAGATCTGAACTCGCAGTCTCTGTAGGCATCTGTTTCCTGCTGGGCAGGTTTGGAAACCATGGGCTGGCAGCTGGGCCGACAGAGCAAGAGTCAGACTCAAGTCCTGGAGGAAAGGGAGTTAGAGGCCATGCAGGCCATGGCTCAGAGACAGTCAGGCTGAGGATGTCTGCAGGTGTTTAGCAAAGGGCAAACTACAAGCTACATGGCCAGCCAGATACCTGGCAGCCTAACTGGGCTGCGGACAGCAACGTGGGATTTGGAAGTCTGTCTGGTGGGCACTCAGCTCCTCCGACAAGCCTGGGGGGCACAGCCAGGTGCTGCTGAAGTGCCAGGGGGACTATCCCAGAGCTCTTCCACCTGCTGCCTCGACTCCCGATCCAGACAGCATCACTCACTAGGCCAGGCCGTAGACCTGACTGCTAGTGCTGTGTGCCAGCTGGCCAGCCAAGACCAAGCCTGCCTTCAGGGCTGCCCAGCCTGGCTGGCTTCTGGGCTTGTCCATGGAGAGGTGGAGAGGGCTTTCTCTCTCTGGTCTCGGGATGCCTCCACCTTTGGGAGATGCCACTGAACCACCAAGGAAGTCCCTGCTTACATGCTTTTTAAAAAATATATATCTATTTATATGACTTGTTGTTCAGTCCCTCAGTCAGGTCTGACTCTTTGTGACCCCATGGACTGCAGCACGCCAGGCTTCCCTGTCCTTCACCATCTCCCAGAGCTTGCTTAAACCCATGTCCAAAAATAAAATATATATAAAAAATATATATAGTATATGCATATACTATATATATTATATTTTATCTATAATATATAATTATGTTAACAAAATATATTATATATATAATTATATAATATATAGTATACCCTAACCCTATTCTATAATATCTAATATCGATTATTATAATTTAATTAATAATTATAACTATTGATATAATAACAATATTAATGATAGCTAATTATATAATTATAATTTTGCTATTTATAATATAATATAAGCACTATATATTGTTATTTATTATTATTTTATAATATTTATTAATTCACAATACAATATTAACTATATTTTATTATTATTATTATTTATTATACTTAATATTATATTATATACTTATAAATATAATATACAATATTAATATTATATTATATATAATAATTATAATATACATAATTATACTTATCAATTAATAATATTAATAGTCAGTTCAGTTCAGTTCAGTTGCTCAGTCATGTCCGACTCTTTGTGACCCCATGAATCACAACACGCCAGGCTTCCCTGTCCATTACCAACTCCCGGAGTCCACCCAAACCCATGTCCATTGAGTCAGTGATGCCATCCAGCCATCTCATCCTCTGTCTTCCCCTTCTCTTCCTGCCCCCAACCCCTCCCAGCATCAGAGTCTTTTCCAAGAGTCAACTCTTCGCATGAAGTGGCCAAAGTATTGGAGTTTCAGCTTCAACATTAGTCCTTCCAACAAACACTCAGGACTGATCTCCCTTAGGATGGACTGGTTGGATCTTCTTGCAGTCCAAGGGACTCTTAAGACTCTTTTCCAACACCACAGTTCAAAAGCATCAATTCTTCGGCACTCAGCTTTCTTCACTGTTCAACTCTCACATTCATACATGACAGTTAATTATTATGTAATTATAATTTTCTATTTATAATATAATATACTTAAATATGACATATTAATATATTATATATTATAATAACTTAATATATTATATATTCTGTGATATATATTATATATGTTATTAATATAATATAGATATTATATAATATATACTATATATTATAATAATATAATATTATTATTTATACAATATATAGTATATATATCTATATTATATATATGTTTATATATAAAATATGTTTATAAATATTTATAAATATGTTTATATTTATAAATGTTTATATATACATAATATATACACACTCTCTCTATATACATATACACCCAATATATAAACATGTATATATATATATATATATATATATATATACACTAAAGCCCAACAAAGTGGTATTAGAGTTTTTGTTTTAGATATTTCTTATTTTAAAGTGAGAGGAAAAAAGAAAATTTTTACATATACATATATTCTCCACATTTCCATTTTGAGTATTCTGTCCTTCTCGTATCTATGTTACTCTCCAGGTTACCATCTGATATTTCTCTTTGGCAGTTCTTTTAGCACAGATCTGCTAGCAGATTAAAATTCTTTCAGTTTTAATTTTAAAGTTTTTTTCTCTCTCTCTTAATCTAGAAATACTTTATTTTTTGTTTTCAGTCTTTAAAGATAGTTTTGTTGGTTAGAGCTTTTTATTTTCTTTTAGCACTTTGAAAATGTCTTTAAATGGACTAGGAAACCATGGAAAAGAATAGGAAGTCACTGTTCTTTCACAGAAAATGCAGTAAATCCACAAAGTATCTTAGGCTTTTAGTGTCTTTTGGCTTTTATTCTTTCTATGAAAAGTTAACAATAAATCATAAAGTTGTTCCCTGTGTATAATGTAAATTTTTATTTTCCTCTCTTAAAAATTACTTTTTAACTTCTGGCTGTTGGCAGTTTGATCATAAAGTGTTTTCTTTTTGTTCTTTGGATCAAATCATTTCTATCATTCTATCAAATTCAGGCATTCTTTCTTCTCACATTTCAAATAAACTCCTGCCATGAATTTTTCATTTCAGTTTAGGGGTTTCCCAGGTGGCACTAGTGGTAAAGAACCTGTATGTCAATGCAGAAGACACAAGAGATGAGTGTTCAATCCCTAGGTCAGGAAGATTCCTTGGAAGTGGGCATGGTAACCCATTCCAGTACTCTTGCCTGAGAATCCCATGGACAGAGGAACCTGGCAGACTACAGTCCATAGCGTCACAAAGAGTCAAACACGACCAAAGCAACTTAGCACAGCACACAGTGAATTTTTAACTGCTAGATTTCCCATTTTCTTCATTTTTCCATTTCTCTGTTGAGATTCCTCATTCGTTTATTCATTGTTAGCACAGTTTACTTGAATATGTTGAAAATACTTTTAATAACTTCCTTGAACACTTTATCTGCTAGATATACTGTCCAAGCTGACTCAAAGTCAGTTTCGATTAAATTATTTCCTTCCTTCCTTCTCTCCCTGGGGATGCAAACTATTTTACTGTTTCTATCCATGTCTAGTGCTTCTTTATTTAAGACCAGACATCATAGGCAATATGTCACAGAAATTCTGGATTCTGTTTCACTCTCTGAGGGCTCTTGGTTTTAGTTGACAAGCAACTTGCCTGGATTCAACTTGCAAGTTCTATCTCACTTTCAATGGACAGCCACTGATATCTCTGCTCATTTCTCTTGTTGAAGGGAGGAGGGCTCTGATTCTTAGGGGGTTTCCCTTTTACCTGCATAATTTTGTAGCCAGGCAATGATTTAGTAAAAGATTATGCTCAGACACCTCAAGCCAATAAGTCACCCACTTTCTGATACCTCAGCTGTGTGTGGACTGAGGGATGTTCTCAAAAGTGTAGTAAACTCACACATCTCCCAGGCTTTCAATTTTTGCCAGACCCCCTGAGTTTCCTGAGTGCCTGCGTAGTTGAGCAGTCAACCAGGGATATGCAGAAAGATTTCTGCCTGCTCTTCCTTGGCTCTCTCACTCCCAAATCTCACCCTTAAATTTCTAACTACTCTGTCAACTTTCTGAATCAAATCTGCCAAACTCAGCTGACAAAAGTTGCAAGTTTTCACCACCCAAGTTGGATGAGAAAAGACGGCCACAGACTTACCATTCTTACCCAGTGCTATAGCAATTTTCATGGGTAAATTCTGCTTAACTTATTGCCTATCTTTAATCATTTTCCGGTGACCTGAAGTGATTGTCTTTAATAATCTTGCCAGTTTTGTACTTATTTTCTACAGAGGAAAGTCACTTGATTTTTCTTTCACCATCACTACCAGAAATAGCCCTGAGATTTTATCCCAAATGGAACAGGAAGTTACTAAAAGGACTCAAGCTACACAGTGATAGAAATCAGCTTTATATTCTTAAGTGCAGATTCTGACTCTTGTATGGGAAATTTGCTGGCGGAAATGAGTTCTAATTAGGATGTATTCAGGGACAAGTCATAAGAAACACAACACATTCAGCTAAAACAATGAAAGTAATTTTGTTGTTATTGTTCAGTCGCTAAGTTGTGTCTAACTCTGTGACCCCGTGGGCTGTAGCAAGTCAGCTTTCCTGTCCTTCACCATATCCTAGAGTTTGCTCAAATTCAGGTCCATTGAGTCGATGCCATTCAATTATCTCATCCTCTTACCTCCTCCGCCTGCCCTTCATCTTTCCCAATATCAGGGTCTGTTCCAGTGAGTCATCTCTTAGCATCAGGTGGCCAAAGTATTGGAGCTTCAGCATCAGTCCTTTCAATGAATATTCAGGGTTGGTTTTTCTTTAGGATGGACTGGTTTCATCTCCTTGCAGTCCAAGGAACTCTCAAGAGTCTTCTCCAGAACCACAGTTCAGAAGCATCAGTTGTCTGACACCCAGCCTTCTTCATGGTTCAGCTCTCACATCCGTACATGACTACTGGAAAAACCATAGCTTGATTATACAGAACTTTGTTGGTAACAAAGTGATTTGTTGGCACATAACTACAAGTAGGACAATGCAGTTGGAGCCAGATATTCATGATGTCTTTAGAATGGTAGTTCTGTTCCTCTGGGATGCCCGCCGGGTCTGTCTCAAGCAGTCACGGTAGTATGTGTCAGGAGCCTCCAGGTTCATGTTCCTCCATTTATATCCGAGAAGAAGAATCTTCTCTTTCCTCGTCATTGAGCCAGAGCACTGGGCTTTTCTTGGTTGGGTCTGTATGCTCACTGCTGGACTAATGACTGTGACCAAAGAATTCAATGTGCAGATGGCTCTGACTGATCAGGATTGATCCCACCCAGACCACATACCTGGGGATTTCTGGATCTCATTAGAAAGAGTGGAGGGTTACGTGGAGGCTGGGGAGGCTCCAGGGTACCAGAGGGGAGAAGCCCTGGTCCTGCTCTTCATGACCAGTGCACCAGTCAGTGTTGTGCCAGTGTTGTTGTTGTTCAGTCACGCAAACAGTGTCTAAACTATTTGTGACCCCATGGACTATAGCCCGCCAGGCTCCTCTGTCCATGAGATTATCTTGGCAGGAATACTGGAGTGGGTTGCCATTTCTTTCTCCAGGGGATCTTCCTGACCCAGAGATCAAACCCCCATTACAAAATCCTGCCTTACAGGCGGATTCTTTACCACTGAACCACCAAGGAAGCTCCATTAGTCAGCTTGGGCAGTCATAACAAAATACCACAGACTGGGAGACTTAATAAAATATTTATATTCTCACACCTCTGGAGACCGGAAGTCTAAGATCAGGGCATCAGCAGGGTGGGTTTCTGTGTGACGAGTCTCCTCAGCTTGTAGATGGCCACCTTCTCCGTGTTTGCACACAGCATTTCTCTGTGTACATGTGGAAAGAGAGACCTCTAGTGCTTCTCCTTCTTCTCCCAAGGATACCAGTCTTTGTGGGTTAGAGCCCACCTCTATGACCTCATTTAACCTTAATTATCCTCAGAAACTCAGTCTTCAAATACAGTCACATTGAGGGTTAGGGCTTCAATGTACGAATTCAGGGTTGGTGATGGAGGGACACAATTCAGCTGATAACATCAGATAAGGAGCAAGGCTTTGGGCCACCACTGCTCTCCTCTGTTCTGGCCAGTATCACTGCAGAAGATCCCACATGCCATGGAGCAACTAAGCTGAGTGTGGCAACTCCTGAAGCCATGGGGTCACAAAGAAGGGACACGATAGGGCTTGCATCCACTCTCTCTCTGCCACATGAGGATTCGAGGAGCAGATAGCTATCTTCAAGCCAGAAAAAGGGCTTCACCAGAAACCGAGTCAACCAGCAACATAACCTCAGGCTTCCCAGACTCCAGAACTTTAAGAAATAAATGTGTGGATTTTGCTACCATACAACCCACCAATATCACTTCTAGGCATACACCATGAGGAAACCAAAACTGAAAAAGACTCAGGTACCCCAGTATTCATTGCAGCAGTATTTACAACATCTATGACATGCAAGCAACCTAGATGTCCATCAACAGATGAATGGATAAAGAAGCTGTGATACATATATACAATGAAATACTACTCAGCCATAAAAATGTATTTGAGTCAATTCACTAGATGAACCCAGAGTCTAGTATACAGAGTGAAGTAAGTCAGAAAGAGAAAAGCAAATATCATATATTAATGCATATATATGGGATTTAGAGAGATGGTACTGATGAACGTATCTGCAGGGCAGCGGTGGAGACACAGACAGAGAGAACAGATGTGTGGACAAGGAGGGGTGGCGGGGGGAGGAAGGAGAGGGTGAGTGAATGGAGAGAGTAGCATGGATGCACATATACTAACATGTATAAATAGATAGCCAATGGAAATGTGCTGTGTGACTTAGGGAACTCAGACTGGGGCTCTGTAAGAACCTAGAGTGGGAAAAGGTGGGAGGTGGGAGGGAGGTTCAAGGGCAGGGGACACGTGTACACCGATGGCTAATTCATGTAGCTATATGGCAGAAATCAAACCAATATTGTAAAGCAATCATCCTTCAATTAAAAATAAATAAATGTTTTTTAAAACAGAAATAAAATAGTGGTTTCTCAACCACTCAGTGTGTGGTAATTTGTTGTGCAGTGTGAGCTAAGACAATCCTCAACACTCCTCCTCCTGTCCCACACCAACCCAGTCCTCAGGGGACAGATATGTGTCCCCCGGACAGCTGTCCACCTCTCAGGAGCTTCTATGTCTGAAGACCTCTAAACCCCATGGAGTCCATTCTCTTTACTCGTGTTAGTAACCGACTCACCACAAACACGGAGCCACGAGTGCCGAGCCACTGCCCCAGGGGAGACATAGGTACGTACGCTGTGGATACGCATCTCACACGAAGCACAGCCTTCACCCTTAGAACAGCTCATCCAGGCAGATCCTAGTTTCTTTATCTTACAAAAGAGAAAACAAACAAGATTCAGAAGCTTTCAGTGAGTTCCTAGCACAGCCAAAATAAATAAATAAAGAAGAGAGAGAGAGAAAGATGAGACAAATAGGAAAAACAAAAATAGCAAAAGGCAGACATAACAATGGGAATGAACTGAGAAGTCCAGGCAAAAGACAGAAATTGTCAAACTTGGAAAAAGAGAGATATGTTGTCTGCAAGAGATCACTGTAAGTTCAAAGACACCAAGAGGGTGAAGTAAGAGGATGACAAAATATATCTGATGCAAACGTATAAACAGTAATCATAAGGAAGATGAGCAATTTGTATTAATGCCAGACAAAAGAGTCTTTAAGAAAATGTATATTACTAGAGACAAAGAGGAATATTTCATAATGATGAAAGTATCATACAGCAGGAATAAATGAAATATTATTAATCTATTTGTACCTAAAAGAGAGCTCCAAAATACACAAAGTAAAAACTGACAGAACTGAAATGAGATATAGAAACACCAATAATTAGAGTTGAAAATTTTAATACTCTTCTCTCAGTAATAGAACAAGTAGGTGTAAAATCAGCAAGAACAGAAAACATGAACAGCACTCTCAGAAAACTTAATTGACATCTGTAGAACCCTTCATCCAAAAACAGCAGAATACTCTTTGTTTTTTTATTTTTAAAAATGTTTTTATGGTTTCCTTGTTGTCATGTCTTTTATTTATTTTTTTTTCAAAGACTTAATTTTTTTTTCTCTTTACATTATCATGTTGGTTTTACCATACATTGACATGAATCTGCCATGGGTATACATGTGTTCCCCTTCCAGAACCCCTCTCCCACCTCCCTCCCGATTCCATCCCTCTGGGTCATCCCGGTGCACCAGCCCTGAGCACCCTGTATCATGCATCAAAACTGGGCTGGCTGTACAGGGGATGTTTACAAAATAAATGATTGCTATCATGGGGTTCCCAGATGACTCAGTGGTATAGCCTGTCAAGCAGGAGACTCAGATTTGATAACTGGGTCAGGAAGATCCCCTGGAGAAGGAAATGGCAACCCACTCCAGCAGTCATGCCTGGGAAATACCATGGACAGAGGATTCTGGTGGCCTACAGTCCATGGGGTCACAAAGAGTAAGACAAGACTTAGCAAGTAAACAGCTTCAAATATAGCGTTTTCTTTGATGACAATGGAAATAACTTAGAAATCTATTTATTGTAGTTACTCTGATTCCCAGGAAGCACCTTCTGCCCCAGGCCAGTCTTGGAAAGGGGTGCAGGTGCTGGGGTTGAAGGAGGAGGCAGAGCAAACACACCTTCCCCAGATTTTCTTGGGGAGCCCAGTTGGAGCTTTCAGGACCCCAGTTCCCTGCCCTTTCAGCAGCCTTGGCCACCAGCTGAAGAGCAGATGGACAAGGAGGCTGGGATATTAAAGTGCTAAGTGTGTAAGGTTTTGCATGCACATGTGTGCAAGTGTGTGTTGGAGATGTATGTAACAATGAAGAGAGAAATAAAACATATTTTAGACATAATTACCCAATGAATCAAAACTGGGCTCCGCTAGGGCTTGGGTTTTATGTCCAATCAGGACAGCTTGCTTTATGAAAGTGCACAAATACTTGTTTATCTGACCTTTGTAATCCCAGTCCTGGAATCCAGCAATTCATGCAGCTATCAGATGGAAGGGCTGCTTAATCAATGCTGGGGTGCCCTTACTTGGAATTCATCTGACCATTCCAGCAACTAAGTGGGTCTCCTGGAGCTTGTAAAGACTCAGCCTTCTGCACAGAAGCCACTGGTCATATGTGGCTCTTTACTGTGAAATGAAGGGAACGGAGAGTTCAGTTCCTCCGTTGCTAAACATTTCCAGGATTTCAGGAAGCAGGCAGGCAGGCAGGAATCGCTCTGGGGATGTGGACTGGGTTTGGAAGGGAGCGGTCTCCAGGCTGGAAAGATCCCCAAGTGGGTGTTGGGACCCTCAAGAAAGCTGGTTGTTGTCTGTCGTCAGCTAGTAGGAGAAACACCTGCTTTAACTGTCCACAGTGAGCTGAGCTCCTGGTATTCCAGATGTATTGAATGCTTGTAACATTTCTCTAGGGTAAGAGTTTCTTCATTTTTGTGATTGAGAAAGGTGCAGATCAGAGAAGTAACTTGTCTGTCACCAACTAGCATGTGCTAGAGTCAGGATTTACGCTTGGGTTTAGTTGAGCTTCCCTGGTTGCTCAGTGGTAAAAAATCCACCTATGAATGCAGGAGACACAAGAGACCTGGGTTCAATCTCTGGGCCAGGAAGATCTCCTGGAGCAGGGAATGGCAACCCACTGCAGTATTCTTGCCTGGGAAATCCCAGGAACAGAGGAGCCTGGTGGTCCATGGGGTCCAAAATCTTAGTTAGTCCTGTGCAAAAGCCTTTTTCTGTAGTGTCTTTCTGCTTTTTTGGGTCCTGGGATCTGGCAGGATACAGAGGAGGAAGGGAATGCTTGCAGTCACTCTCTGCGCTCCACCACCTCCATCCAGGTGCCCCAAAGACCCCCAGTTTCCCTCCTAGCTGGTTGAAACCAGCTGGCTCTGAAGCATCCGTGTTGTTTCCTGAGGGTACTTGTCATGTTATCTGAGCATTTTCCTACATCTCCAGACAGGTACCTGGAGATGGTCACCAACAGCCCAGTTGATGCTGGTGTTAATTAAATGTGTTGATATTGTAGTTCCTACAGAGGGAGGCCCATGCTCCCTGGGGCACCTGCAGTACTACGCTCAGATGATGGGGGCTGGACATCGCAAAGGTAAGCATAACACTCACCTTAGAGAATTGTTACGAGCATTCAACACATCTGGGGTACTAGGAGCTCAGCTCATTTTAGACAATTAAAGTAGGTCTTTCTCCTACTGGCTGATAACAGAGGAAGCCAGCAGGCAGACAGACAACCGGGGCTCACCTGTGATGCTGAGGACTTCCCCAGGTAGAGCTCAGGCTCTGGATTTCCTGACCTCATTTTTCCTCCTCATGGAAATGAGAGGAGAACCAAGGCACACAGCTGCCCAACTCACAAATTATGTACTTTTCAATCACTTTATAAAGTCAATGGGTTAGAATTTTTTTTGTATGTATATCTCATTAAAAAGATTTTTGTATACATAGGGATTTAAAATCTGACTTTATTAGAAAAGTCTATTTTTCACTTTTGGGCTTCCCTGATAGCTCAGTTGGTAAAGAATCCACCTGCAATGCAGGTGACCCCGGTTCGATTCCTGGGTCAGGAAGGTCCCCTGGAGAAGGGATAGGCTACCCACTCCAGTATTCTTGGACTTCCCTGGTGCCTCAGCTGGTATAGAATCTGCCTGCAAAGCGGGAGACCTGGGTTTGATCCCTGTTTGGGAAGATCGCCTGGAGAAGGAAAAGGCTACCCACTCCAGTATGCTGGCCTGGAAAATTCCATGGACCGTATAATCTATAGGATAGCAAAGAGTCGGACACGACTGAGTGACTTTCACTTTCATTTTTCACTTTTAGTGGGTTTTTTTTGGAAGGGTTTGTCCTTAATTGTCACACGCAGCTGTCACACACATCCAGTTTTAATTAGGCAAAGCCAGACAAGTGGTGTGTGTGTAAGTCGTGTCCGACTCTTTGTGACCCCATGGACTGTAGCTTACCCAGTTCCTCTGTCCATAGATTTCTCCGGGCAAGAATACTGGGGTAGATAGCCATTCACTTTCCCAGGGGCTCTTCCCCACCCAGGGATCGAGCCCTGGTCTCCTGCATGGCAGGCAGACTCTTTACCATCTGAGCCACCAGAGAAGTCGTAATGCAAGGCATGTCAGGGACACATGGGGGCAGACTCTAGGTCCAAAACCTCAGGCCCTTAGACAGACTTTTCACCATGTACAAGTCTGACTTGAAGTTAAAGTCTTTTTTTAGCCACTGCAGGGAGGGAATGAGACTTGAAGCCTGAGAGGCCAGAGCAGCCCCCACCTCCTCTGTACAGAAAGAATGCAGATCCTAAACCTACAGCCGCAAGTGGACCCGTTCTCGCCAGCACCTCAGTCAAACCATGGGCGCTGCCACAGAGCCCCCCTAGCAAACTCATCTGACTCTAAAAACGCCTTAGACTGAAATTATGTTTTATTTAATATTCTTTTAAGCTTTCATCCACTGCTTTTATTTTCCTTCAGCTTTTCTGAGGTACCATTGACATACAACACGTGTAACTTCAAGGTTACAATTTGATTTATACATGTAGATATTGCAAATGGTTACCACAGAAGTGGTTAGCTAGCCCATCTATCTCCTCAGTTATTAAATGTTTTATTAAAAGAGTCCTTTATCCCTCTTTCCCCTTACCTTTTTTTTTGATGTGGATCATTTTTTTCCTATTTTATTATTATTATTATTATTATTATTTTTTTTTTATTAGTTTTGCCATACAATGACATGATATCACCATGGGTTTACATATGCTCCCCCTCCAGAACTCCCCTCCCTCCTCCCTCCCCCCGGGAAATCTCGTTGCACCAGCCCCGAGCATCAATCCTGGGCTGGCGATTGATTAGACATATGATAATTAACATGTTTCAATGCCATTCTCCCATATCATCCCACCCTTTCCCTCATCCACAGAGTCCACGAGTCTGTTCTATACATCTGCGTTCCTTTTGCTGTCTCGCATGCTGGGTTCTCGTTACCGTCTTTCTAAATTCCATATATATGCGTTAGTATACTGTATTGTTGTTTTTGCTTCTGGCTTACTTCACTCTGGATAATGGGCTCCAGTTTCGTGTGGACCATTTTTAAAGTCTTTATTGAATTTGTTACAACATCACTTCTGTTTTATGCTTTGGTTTTTTGGCCTTGAGTTATGTGGGATGATAGGTCCCCGATCAGGGACTGAACCCGCTCCCCCTACACCAGAAGGCAGATCACTAACCACTGTACCACCAGGGAAGTACCCACCCCCCTCCACTTAAAAAGGTTTTTAAAAATTGTCTGTCTGTACCAGGTCTTAGTTGTGGCATGTGAGATCTAGTTCTCTGTCCATGGATGGAACCTCGGCCCTCTGCAGTGGGAGCGTGAGGTCTTGGCCACTGGACCACCAGGGAAGTCCTGACACTTTCTTTTTTTTTTGTAGTGAGAACATTTGACATCTACTTTCTTAGCAACTTTCCAGTATGTAATACAGTATTGTTAGTTATAGTCACCGTGTGTCAAGTTCATCCCAAAATGCATTCACCTTAAAGCTGCAAGTTTGTACTCTCTGACCAACATTTCCTGTTTCTCCCAACCCCAGTCCCTGGAAACCACCATTTTACTTGTTATTTTTTTGGATTTGGCCTTTTTGATACCCCATAACAATGAAAACATATGGTATTTGCCATTTTTCTTCTGACTTATTTCACTTAGCATAATGCCCCCAGGGCTTCCCTAGAGGTTTCACTTAGCATAATGCCCTCAGGGCTTCCCTAGAGGTTTCCCAGCCCAGGTTTGATGCTTGGGGCTGATGCAGGATGACCCAGGGAGAGGGAATCTGGAGGGAGGAAGGAGGGGGGTTCTGGAGGGGGAACATATGTATACCCATGGCGCATTCATGTCAATGTATGGCAAAACCAACACAACAAAGTAAAGAAAATTAAAAAAAAACAATTTATAAGAGATGCAGGGAAATATATTAATTTAGATAAATATATGTTTATATATACTATTTACAAATTTATAGTAATTTAATATAAATATAATAAATATATGTATATAAGTATATAAATTTAATATAAATATAAATATATAAAATATACTATACAATATATATTATATATAAATATATAATATATAATATACATTTATATAAACATAATATATAAATGTATATTATAATATAGTATTATTTATATGATGTTATATTTTATTATAATTATAACTATTATATATTATATAATATATTATAGAAATATTATGGTAATTATAATATATTTATATATAATATATATTAATTTAATATAAATATAATAAATATATTTATATAATAAATATATAACTTTATAAATATATTTATATATTATATATGAATATACATATATTTATGCAAATATATATATTTCCCTGCATCTCTTGTAAACTGGATTAAAAAATGGAGTCTTTACCTTTTAAGTGAGGCATTTACTCCATTCACCCTTAATGTAATTGTTATATTTGGATTATTTCTGCATCTTATTTCATGCTATCAGTGTTCTCTCTCTTTTTCTTGCCTTTTCTGGGATCTATCAGTTCTTCCTTACATTGTTCCATTTGTTCCCAGTTCACTGGCTTGCAAATTATACTATTTTTGTTCTTTTAGTGGTTACTTTAGAAATTATAAACATGAAATTAAGCTATTGTTGAAATGAATGAAAAGCATTACCCTTCTCTGAGATAACACACAGATCTTAGGGAACATTCGGCTTGTTCTTGCTCCTGACATAGGATCATCAGTTGGGGTTTTAGGTCTATCCATACAGATGAAAAGATTCAGTGGTTATTATCACCGATTTATATAACTGATGACCACTGAAATCGGCCTGCTCATTTGACACTTTCTTTGTTGTCCATTCCTGTTTCATTTTTTTTTTAAAATTTATATATTTACTTTTGGCTGTGCTGGGTTTCCGTTGTTGTGCGGGCTTTTCTTTAGTTGCAGTGAGCGGAGGCTACTCCCTAATTGTGGTGTGAGGGCTTCTCATCAAGGTGGCTTCTCTTCTTGCAGAGCACAGGCTGTAGGGCGCCGGCTTCAGTAGCTGTGGCTCCCCGGCTCTAGAGCTCAGTTCAGTAGTTGTGGCCCATGGACTTAGTTGTGCCACAGTCCAGTAGCGTTGTGCCTGCCCATCAGCGCGGCAGCCTGATTGTGCCACTTTAGTGATGTTGGACGGTCACTCTTGCTGCATCTCCTTCTATGACACAGGGCTGGTGACAGCTATTTCTCTGTTGCAGAGTTCTCAATCAGGAAGACAAACTCTCTGAACAACAGTCTCTTTACAGCAAACAATCCAGGTAAGTTATATGAGCTGGAAGGAATTTACACTCTAATCCCTTGGGCATTTGCAGCTCCCTTATTTGTGGCGAATGTTCAAAAAAAAAGCTGTGATGGAGGTGAGACCTCCCTCATCACATCAACAGTCCACATTTTCTTAAGTTGTCCTGGGAGCGCCACTGTGACAATTTGATGACATTGTTCTAAAATCTCTCCATACTTAGAGATGGTGCTGCAAATGTCTACTTCCTCCAAGAGTACAAGGGCGTTAACAGGGGTACAACATATAGGATTCCTCTATTTCTGCAGATTTATTATTGTTTTTCAGTCACTCAGTTGTGTCTGACTCGTTGTGACCCCATGGACTGCAGCACGCCAGACTTCCCTGTCCTTCACGATCTTCCAGAGTTCGCTAAAACTCACATCCCATGAGTTGGTGATGCCCTCCTACCATCTCTTCCTCTGTTGCCCCCTTCTCCTCCTGCCCTCAATCTTTCCCAGCATCAAGGTCTTTTCTAATGAGTTGGCTCTTCGCATCAGGTGGCCAAATTATTAGAGCTTCAGCATCAGTCCTTCCAATGAATATTCAGGGTTGATTTCCTTCAGGGTTGACTGGTTTGATATCCTTGCTGTCCAAGGGACTTTCAAGAGTCTTCTCCAGCATCAGTTTGAAAGCATCAGTTCTTTGGCGCTCAACCTTATTTATCGTCCAACATATGGTCTTTATGGTCCTTCAAGGAGTCTCACATCTGTGTATGACTATGGGAAAAATCACAGCTCTGACTGTGTGCTTCATTCAGCCTGACGATCTGCATGATGTACTCTGCATATAAGTTAAATAAGCAGGATGACAATATACAGCCTTGATGTAAACCTGTCCCAATTTGGAACCAGTCCGTTGTTTCATGTCCTGTTCTGCAGATTATATTGATGCAAATTAGCTTCATTGGTTTCTAGATGGAACGTCCTGAAATAAAGTAAAAGTTGGTCACCAGGGGGCGGTATTGCCCCACAGTCGCTTCATTTAGGCTGCTGAACCTGAAGCTGGTAATCTGCTCTTTCTAAATACATCTATTCGATAATACTCTTTGTTCTTTTTTCGAGGACCCAGAAGCAATTAAAAACACGTCCCTCAAATACGTATGTATCGGACCTTTAAAAGTGTCCATTGACTGTTAAATATATTTTTAATAATTTTTTTCTCTTGAAATTTTCATTATTACCAAGGATGAAAAAGCGACCCTCTCCTGGAAGATACTGTCATGTGTCAGCAGAGCTGGAACATCCAGTCCCGGAGACACTGACATTCTTAAGATTCAGGAGTTTTTGTTCCCAAGGAGAAAGTGACCGCTGGGGAAGCCTATTGGTTGAGAAATGCAAGATTGTGTTATTTTAAATGCTTCAGTTGCTGCCTCAGTTTCTTATGAAGGGAAATGATTCCTAATGAAAGGGACAGTCCAGGGGTCGTCCAGGTCACAGTGTCTTCATCTACCATCGCCTGCTCCAAATTAAGCCCTGTCAGACCACTCTCGCAAGGGTCTGTTGCTGCTAAGTCACTTCAGTCGTGTCCGATTCTGTGCGACCCCATAGACGGCAGCTCACCAGGCTCCTCTGTCCCTGGGATTCTCCAGGCAAGAACACTGGAGTGGGTGCAAGGGTCTATTAGATGGTGGGAATTTCTAGATGGCTCAGAGAACCTGGCTGCCAATGCAGGAGACAGAGGAGATGCGGATTCGAGCCCCAGGTTGGGAAGATCCCCTGGAGTAGGAAATGGCAACCCACTCCAGTATTCTTGCCTGGGAAATCCCATGGACAGAGGAGCCTGCTGGGTTACAGTCCCTGGGGTCACAAAGAGTCAGGCACGACTAAGTGACGTAGCACACACTGTTAGACAGTGGCATTTATTAAACTCAAAGTTCACAGATTTCTGCACTGTCGCTTTCTGAGGCATCTGACCTGGAAGTTGCTGGAATGTGAGCATTCTCCTCCTTCCAGGAGCCCTGGGGCTTCGTGTGAAGCTTTGCCGGCCGGTGAACAAGGCTTCCTACTTCGGTTAACTGTGCAGCGCCCCGGCCCTGGCTCCAGATGCCTGCCCCTCCTCTCCAAAACGGTTTCCATATGTGACCCCACGTGCTGGCGCTGCCACCTCCGAAGAGCTGGTCCTCGCTACCCCCTGGGAGCCATAAATTGTCTCCTGGACTTCCTTCCAGGCAGCTCTGTGGCTCCAGGGAGGGCCCTGATTTCCAGTCTTCAAAGGGGGTTTTCTTTGGAGCCTCTGCTGACTCAAGAGGCCAGATCCAAGGTGACAGTTGCCGTGTTCTCTCTGGTGGCTGCCATTCGGCCTGCTGGGACCTCTTATCTTTGCCTGAGGCCACGGCAGGATTTCAATAGGAGCTTAATATTGTTTAATGGACACTGACGTGGTGCTAGTGGTAAAGAACCCACCTGCCAATGCAGGAGACGTGCGAGACTCGGGTGTGATCCCTGGGTCAGGAAGATCCCTTGGAGGAGGACATGGCAACCCACTCCAGTATTCTTGCCTGGAGAGTCCCACGGACAGAGGAGCCTGGTGGGTTACAGTCCATGGAGTCACAAAGAATTTGACATGAGTGAAACGGCTTAGCACAGAGCACAAGCGACGTGATGCCCACTGCGGCCCTGGGGACCTGCAGGTGTCTCACTGACCCTCCCAGAACCTGGAGCCCAGCAGGCTGACCTGTCCCATCCCAGAGCTAAGACCAGCATGGAGCGACTGGAGAGTTCAGATTCCCTATGAAGGCAGTTCTGGTCACCTCGGACTCTTGTGGCCACGAGACCTGGGGCAGCACCGGTCAGGGAGCTGTCTGGTTTCCTGGGTCTGCTCCAGCTTGGATCCCAGCTCTTGTCCACCAAATCCAGGGACATCCCCGGCCGCCCAGCCTCCAAGTGGATGGGAGTTGGCCAAGGGGTTGGGGGTGCTGGTGGACTCAGGCGGGCTGGTTTCCAGCCCTTCCCAGCCTGGAGAGGGGTGGGGACCAGCAGGCTCTGTGAGTTTAGCATGGAGAGATGGCAGACTGCAGCTTGTGTCTGATGGAAGCTCACTTGGCTGCTTGTATTGGAACATCTGTCAGCAGAGGTGGACGCAAACAAGGATGAATAGTCACATACGTTAATCTGAAATGAATAGGGTTTATTCTTTTGAGGTTCACAGCAAAATTTAGCAGCAGGTAGAGAGGTCTCCATCTATCCTCTGATCCCATACCTGCAGGCCTCCCCCACTATCACCACCCCCACCAGAGGGTGACAGGTTATACAATCCATGAACTGCCTCATTGCCCAGAGTCCATAGTTTATGTTAGGGTTCACTTGGCTGCTGTGTGTCACATGGGTTTGGACCGATGTATAGTGGCATGTATCCACCATCATACAATCATGTAGAATATTTTCAAGCTTTGCTAGTGACTCAGTGTTAAAGAATCTGCCTGCCAATGCAGGACATTTGGATTCGATCCCTGAGACGAGAAGATCCCCTGGAGGAGGAAATTGCAACCCACTCTAGTATTCTTGCCTGGGAAATCCCATGGACAGAGGAGCCTGGTGGGCAACAGTCCATGCAGTCACAAAGGAGTTGGACATGAGTTAGACTTAGCGACTGAACAACAACAATACAATATTTTCATCACCTGAACACCCTCTGCGATCCAGCTGTTCACATATCCCTCTCTCCAGCCCCTCGGAGACTCATCTCTTTATCGTCTCTGCAGTTTGGCCTTTTCTGGCACATTTGTCATGAGTTAGAATCGTGCAGGGTGCCACCTTTTCAGATTGGCTTCTTCCACTCAGTAATAAGCTTCTCTTTTCATGTCACGATAGCACATTTCTTTTTTTTTTGTTAAGAAAATTTTTGTGGTTTATTGTATTATGAAGCATTGAAACATCTGAACAAATCAATATCTGGGCGGTGAGGCAGCTGCTTTTTCCTTCACTTCTTTGGGTTACTAGAGCAACTTGTCAGTAGATTAAAAAAAAAAATAAAGATAACCTTTTGCATTACTTAAGTCTTTCCAAGGCATGCGCTGGTACAACACAAACTTCTCCTGTCAGATGAAACTAGTCTAGCATCCAAACCTCATGCACAACACCTCGGTAGCAGCAGCGCACTGCGCTCACGCCCACCGCGGCCCTGCTCGTTTGTGAATGATATTTGGAGCATCTGGAGGAGTGTGAATAGTATCGGAAAGAGGAGGGAGGAGGAAACAGCATGAGTGCCTGGCTGGTAGGAGGTCAGCCGAAGTTGTGCAGGGCAATCCTGAACATGTCATTGGTGCAAACACAAGCATCGTTGCTGTTCTTTAATAGGAACATCTGGTGGAACCCCATGATGGGGTCTTCATCGGCCTTGAGCTGGCCCACAACCATGCTGATGATGCAGCTGTCTGGTGTGGGCTGATGGTCCTGCGCCGTGGTGCTGTGCTGGATTTTTTGGAATGGAAGGCTAGACAATTTCTCCACAATGGCAGCTTTCCCCTGGAACTGCTGTCCTTCCCACGTAAGGCATGATGCATCAATATAAATTGCGCCTAGTTGAGTTCTGTCATTATCAAATAACTGGTAGTAATATTGAATGAAGCTGGATCCAATCTGCTCCCAAATTGGCTTGTCTCCCATTCTGGAGCGTCACCAGGCCTCGTTGAGACCCGAGGGGCTGGCACGATGGCGGCAGCGGCGGCGGCAACCCAGCACGGTCTGCCACGATAGCACATTTCTACAAGAGGTCTGAGTGGGGCCGTTGAGGGCTGCTCTAGGGGCTCAAGGACTGGCCGTTAGTTTCTCAGTTTTGCCCTCACAGCCTGTTGTCCTTGTAGTTGCAGAGACAGCTGCGTCTCCAGGATGTACCTCCAAGATGGAGGCCGGAGGAAGAGGGAAAGGAAAGCGGGGAGGGTGTCTGCAGCCACAGATGCATCCTTTCTGCGGGAAAACAGCAGGTTTCCTAGAGGTCCCTCAGGGAAGGTCCCCTTTTGTTTCATTGGCTAGAATTGGGTCACATGGCCACATCTGGATGGCAAAGGGGAAAGAAATTGGCAAGAAGGTTCTATTCCCATCATGGCTCTCCCAGCACTGGGCAGGGGCTTACAGAACATATTGTCGTTGTTCAGTTGCTCAGTCATATATGACTCTTTGCGACCCCATGGACTGTGGCACGCCAGGTTTCCCTGTCCTTCATCATCTCCAGGAGTTTGCTCAAACTCATGCCCATTGAATCAGTGATGCCATCTAACCATCTCATCATCTGTCATCCCCTTTTCCTCCTGCCCTCAATCTTTCTTGTCATGGGGCTGTGTGAGCAGAGAAATGTGTGATGTGAGTGTGTGTGTGTGTGTGTGAACTGTATGGGCTTTGGGAGTGAATGGAAGGGGTCTGTTGGCCACAAAGCTCAATAAAAACACCACGTTCATGGTCAGGAAAGGCAGCTCATCCTCACCTGCCAGAGATGGGAGCTGTCTTACTAAGACCTGAAGGAGGTTTAGGGCTCATCTTGGGGGGAGGAAGCTGTTTGAGGGTAATTGTCATGTGAATGGTGTCGGTGAAGTTTGGAGGGGAAGGAATCACTGTTAGTTCAGAAGCTGATGCTGGAGGAGATGTCTGATCTAGGCTTGAAGGATGGCTGACATTTTTGCAAAGTAACTCTTTTATCCAATTTATTTGGCTGTGTAGGGTCTTAATTGCAGCATGGGACATCTTTTTTTTTTTTTTCTTTTCCCAGTTGTGGCATGTGGGATCTAGTTCCCTGACCAGGGATTGAACCCAGGCACCTCGCACTGGGAGCATGGGGTCAGCCGCTGAACCATTAGGGAAGTCCCAAAGTAGTTGTTTTATTATAGAAGAGCGTCACAGACTGCTGTGTGTGCTCAGTCCCTCAGTTGTGTCCAACTCTTTGTGACTCCATGGACTGTAGCCCGCCAGGCTCCTCTGTCCATGGGACTATCTAGGCAAGAATACAGGAGTGGACTGCCATTTCCTTCTCCAGGGGATCTTCCCAACCCAGGGATTGAACCCAAGTCTCCTGCATTACCAGGCAGATTCTCTACCACTTGAGCCACTTGTCCTTTAAGCCACTGTCCTATCTTCTGCAGTAACAGGACCCCTAATTCTGGGGTTTCCCTTGCAGCTGGGTGTGGCCTGGGGGAAGAAGCATTAAATGCCACTCCCAGGAGTGACTCTTTCCCTTCTTCCTCTTCTACTGGCTTGCCAGAGGCCATGGTGGTGCTGAGGCAGTTTGAAGCCACCCCAGGACTGATGGAGCAAAGAGACAGAGGGACCCTATACCTGGATGGAATGTGAGAGAAAAGAAAAGGCTTTCTTGTTTAAACCAGTATTAATATGCCTACAGCTCCACTAAAGCTATGAACATATGTTGTAACTTAAAATAATAAGCTTCTAGTGTCTTTTGAAAGCTAACTTTAATCACGCTTAAGCAAATCAGTGCTTACCTAGCCTTGCATTGTTTAGGAAGAATATATAGTTTCCTTTTTTCTTTTTTTTAAGGAGTTTTCTGCATTATGGTCAGTTGATGGTCCAGTTCATTCTCATGTCTGACTCTTTGTGACCCCATGGACTGCAGCACGCCAGGCTTCCCTGCCCGTCACCGACTCTCAGAGCTGGCTCAAACTCAAATCCCTTGAGTCGGTGATGCCATCCAACCATCTCATCCTCTGTCATCCCGTTCTCTTCCTGCCTTCAATCTTTCCCAGCATCAGTCTTTTCCAGTGAGTCGGCTCTTCTTTGCATCAGGTGGCCAAAGTAAGAGGCAGCGTGTGATTTGGAAATATTGGCTGATGTTTCCCCCTTTGCCCTCTGATCCTTCACTCAGTTAGGTTTTTGTGGTCTCAGGGAAGGGAGGGGACAAAATAAAGAAAAAACTGGGAGTAGGGTGTGACCCAACCCTTAGGGGGCATCAGAGAAGACTTTTCAGCACAGAGCACTGAGTGGGGACAGCTGGGAGAGACATGAGCAGGGAGCCGGGTCCTGGGGGCCCTGGGATAGAAGAGCCTGACAGCAGGACGGATGGGCCTGGGGCCACTTCAGCGGGGGCAAGTGTGGAAAGATGACCCCTGAGCCCCTGCCCCACACTGGGAAACCATGTACCTCCCCTAGAACTCAGCTGCAACTCAGGAAATTGGTGGTGGGGGAACCGTGATTTGATTGGTGAAAATTACACAGGGCTATGGAAAAATGAGTTTTTAAACAGTTTGTTCCCACCTCTTATGTTCTGTCGCTCAGTTGTGTCTAACTCATTGTAATCCTTTGGACTGTAGCCTGCCAGGCTCCTCTGTCCATGGGATTTTCCAGGTGGTTCAGTGGTCAAGAATCTGCCTGCCAATGCAGGAGATGCAGAAGACATGGTTTAGATTCCTGGGTCAGGAAAATCCCCTGGAGGAGGAGATGGCAACCCACTCCAGTATTCTTGCCTGGGAAATCTCAGACAGAGGAGCCTCGTGGGCTACAGTCTTCAGGGATGCAGAGTGGAACACAACTGAGTGACTGAGCACCAGCACGGAGAAATGAACAGGGTTACACCTGTACTTATCAGCAGAGACCTGTGTCTACTACACAAGACTTTATGGACATCAGCTCTGGGCTGGCAAAATAATGAGTACTGCAGATGCAAAAACTGTCATTGACACAGACTCAGGAGACACTGGTCTCTTTTATTCTTTTATCCCTACTTGAGCCACCAGGACCACAGGTGGCCATGCTTGAAGGTCTCATGCTACTTGGACATATGAAGAATGCTGGAATGTTATACTATCACCAAAAGTGTAGAATCTGCAGAATTAAATAATGGGGTTCCTAAGTTGGTGACAATTTTTCAAAATTTTTTTTGCTAAGAGCTACCCATTTTGAATGAGTTCCTTTGCCCAGAGTAGGGGGTGCACTAAATATTTGCTAAAAGACAAGAAGAAAACTGTCTCCTTATGATTTACTAAATGATTCAACCTCTGTTTGAGAGGCAGGCAACTTTAAGTGGATGAATACCATTGGCACAATCATAGTTTTCTGTTGGAAGTAAGCACCCAGCAGAAGAGTATGAAGGTGAACAAAAACATGAAGTTGTGCCCTGCTCAAGAAAGGCTAAGAATTCAGAAACGGAATATACAATACCAGGGACTACATGGGAATAATGATGATTTTGCACCCAGAAAGAGCTCTCCATGAAATTTTATTGCTTATCTTAGAACCATACTAAGAATTGTATATTAAAGGGTGAAAATAATTTGCTCAAGTCCCACTTCATCCCCTTAAAAAGTCACTGATTAGCAAAATTGTGAACAAATTGCTTTTAAGCAAGTCAGCAGCAAAATAGTTTGTATAAACAAATTACTCTGCCACTGAAGAAAAATTTCCCCCAAATGGGATGCTTGGCTATAATAATGAGTTGTTTTAGGAGACAATGTGGATGGGATTTTATGTAACTTTGAGAGGGGTAGGTCTTACATGACATGACATATATCATGGCAAAATTCAGAAGGTAATTTGAAGGAAAATATTGATGAACTTGACTTCATCCAATTGGAAAGCTTCTCTATGTCATGAGTATTTAAAATATCAGTCAAGGGATTTTCCTGGTGATCCAGTGCCTAAGACTCCATGCTCCCAGTCCAGGAGGCCTGGGTTCAATCCCTGGTCGGGGAACTAGATCTCAACATGCTTCAGCTAAAAATTCTGGATGAAAGAAAGACTCAGTTGTGTTTGACTCTTTGTGGCCCCATGTACTGTACTGTCCATGGGATTTCTCAGGCAAGAATACTGGAGTGGGTTGCCATTTCCTTCTCCAGGGGATCTTCTCAACTCAGGGATCAAATTCAACTCTCCTGCATTGCAGGCAAATTCTTTATTGTCTTGAGCTGCCGCAACTGGAAAAAAAAAAAATCTCAGGTGCTGCAACTAAGACTTGGTACAGCCAAATAAAATAGGTAAAGAAATATTTTTAAAAATAAAATCTCAACCAAAAAGTAACCATCAAATTAAAACATAAAGTCAATCTTCCACACAGCAATTTTCCATTGCAGCATAATATGGTGGAGGCCTAGTCTCTAGGACTTCTCAATGCAGAGGGCTCTCTTGTTGTGGAGCATGGGTTTAGGCTCAAGGGCTTAGTTGCTCCTCAGCATGTGGAATCTTCCCAAAGGAGGGTGTAAACTGTGTCCCCTGCATTGACAGGTGGATCCTTAACCAAGGGACTACCAGCGAAGTCCAAGATGGTAAATTTTATGTGCATTTCACCACATAAAAAATTTTATAAAGAGCAACTTGTAAAAACAATGTGTATGTAGCACAGTGCAGTTCAGTTCAGTTTAGTCGCTCAGTTGTGTCGACTCTTTACGACCCCGGGGACTGCAGCACGCCAGGCTTCGCTGTCCATCACCAACATCCAGAACTTGCTCAAATCCATGTCCATTGAGTCAGTGATGCCATCCAACCATCTCATCCTCTGTCCTCCCCTTATCCTCCCACCTTCAATCTTTCCCAACATCAGGGTCTTTTCCAAGGAGTCAGTTCTTCGCATCAGGTGGCCAAAATATTGGAGTTTCAGCTTCAGCATCAGTCCTTCCAATGAATATTCAGGACTGATTTCCTTTAGGATGGACTGATTTGAACTTGCAGTCCAAGGAACTCTCAAGAATCTTCTCCAACACCACAGTTCAAAAGCATCAATTCTTTGGTGCTCAGCTTTCTTTTTATTCCATCTCTCACATCTGCACATGACTACTGGAAAAAACCATAGCTTTGACTAGATGGACCTTTGTTGGCAAAGTAATGTCTCTGCTTTTTAATATGCTATCTATGTTGGTCATAGCTTTTCTTCCAAGGAGCAAGTGTCTATTAATTTCATGGCTGCAATCACCATGTGCAGGGATTTTGGAGCCCCCAGAAATAAAGTCTGTCACTGTTTCCATTGTTTCCCCATCTATTTGCCATGAAGCGATGGACTGGATGCCATTATCTTAGCTTTTTGAATGTTGAGTTTTAAGCCAACTTTTTCACTCTCCTTTTTCATTGTCATCAAGAGGCTCTTTAGTTCCTCTTCGCTTTCTGCCATAAGGGTGGTATCATCTGCGTATCTGAGGTTATTCATGTTTCTCCCGGAAATCTTGATTCCAGCTTGTGCTTCATCCAGCCGGGCATTTTGCATGATGTATTCTGCATAGAAGTTAAATAAGCAGGGTGACAATATATAGCCTTGATGTACTCCTTCCCAATTTGCAAACAATCTGTTGTTCCATGTCCACTTCTAACTGTTGCTTCTTGAACTGCATACAGATTACTCAGGAGGCAGGTAAGGTGGTCTGGTATTCCTATCTCTTTCAGAATTTTCCACAGTTTGTTGTGATACACACAGTCAAAGGTTTTGGCCTAGTCAATAAAGCAGAAGTATATGATTATCTGGAACTCTCTTGCTTTTTTGATGATCCAGTGGATGTTGGCAATTTGATCCCTGGTTCCTCTGCCTTTTCTAAATCCAGCTTGAACATCTGGAAGTTCACAGTTCACATACTTTTGAAACCTGGCTTGCAGAATTTTGAGCATTACTTTACTAACATGTGAGATGAGTGCAACTGTGTGGTACTTTGAGCATTATTTGGCATTGCCTTTCTTTGGGACTGGAGTGAAAACTGACCTTTTCCAGTTCTGTGGCCACTGCTGAGTTTCCCAAATTTGCTGGCATATTGAGTGCATAACTTTAGCAGCATCATCTTTCAGGATTTGAAATAGCTCAACTGGAATTCCATCACCTCCATTAGCTTTGTTCATAGCGATGAAGGCCCACTTGACTTCACACTCCAAGATATCTGGCTCTAGGTGAGTGATCACACCATAGTGGTTAACTGAGTCATTAAGATCTTTTTTGTATAGTTCTTCTATGTATTCTTGCTACTTCTTCTTATTATCTTCTGCTTTCTGTAGGTCCATATCGTTCCTGTCATTTATTGTGTCCATCTTTGCATGTAATGTTCCCTTGTTATCTCTAATTTTCTTGAAGAGCTCTCTAGTCTTTCCCATTCTGTTGTTTTCCTCTATTTCTTTGCACTGATCATTGAGGAAGGCTTTCTTATCTCTCCTTGCTATTCTCTGGAACTCTGCATTCAGATGGGTATATCTTTTCTTTTCTCAGCTATTTGTAAGGCCTCCTCAGGCAACCATTTTGCCTTTTTGCATTTCTTTTTCTTGGTGATGGTCTTGATCACTGTCTCCTGCACAATGTCACAAGCCCTCATCCATAGTTCTTCAGGCACTCCCAGATCTAATCCCTTGAATCTACTTGTCAATTCCACTGTATAATCATAAGGGATTTGAATTAGGTCATTCCTGAATGGTCTGGTGGTTTTCCCTACTTTCTTCAATTTAAGCCTGATTTTTTCAATAAGGAATTTATCTGAGCCACAGTCAGCTCCCAGTCTTGTTTTTGCTGACTGTATAGAGCTTCTCCTTCTTTGGCTACAAACAATATGATCAATCTGCTTTTGGTATTGACCATCTGGTGACATCAAGTGTAGAGTTGTCTCTTGTGTTGTTGGAAGAGAGTGTTTGCTATTACCTGTGTGTTTTCTTGGTAAAACTCTGTTAGCCTTTGCCCTGCTTCATTCTGTACTCCAAGGCCAAATTTGAAGATACTCCAGGAATCTCTTGACTTCCTACTTTTGCATTCCAGTCCCCTTTAATGAAAAGGACATACTTTTTGGGTGTTAGCTCTAAAAGGTCTTGTAGGTCTTCATAGAACCATTCAACTTCAGCTTCTTCAGCATTACTGGTTGGGGCATAGACTTGGATTACTGTGATAGTGAATGATTTGCCTTGGAAATGAACAGAGATCATTTTATCATTTTTGAGATTGCATCCAAGTACTGCATTTCAGACTTTTGTGTTGACTATGAGGGCTACTCCATTTCTTCTAAGGGTTTCTTGCCCACAGTAGTAGATATAATGGTCATCTGAGTTAAATTCACCCATTCCAGTCCATTTTAGTTCACTGATTCCTAAAATGTTGAAGTTCACTCTTGCCATCTCCTGTTTGACCACTTCCAATTTTCCTTGATTCATGGACCTAACATTCCAGGTTCCTGTGCAATATGTTCTTTACAGCACTGGACTTTACTTCCATCACCAGTCACATCCACAACTGGTATTGTTTTTGCTTTGGCTCCATCTCTTCATTCTTTCTGGAGTTATTTCTCCACTGATCTCCAGTAGCATATTGGGCACCTACCTACCTGGGGAGTTCATCTTTCAATGTTATATCTTTTTAATACTGTTCATGGGGTTCTCAAGGCAAGAATATTGAAGTGGTTTGCCATTCCCTTCTCCAGTGGACCACGTTTTGTCAGAACTCTCCACCATGACCTGTCCATATTGCGTGGCCCTACACGGCATGGCTCATAGTTTCATTGAGTATGTTGAACAACCCCCATTTATAAAAGTATGTATGCTTGCTTGTTGTATGCATAAAGAATTTCTGAAGTGAAAGTATAGTTGCTCAGTCATGTCTGATTCTTTGCGACCCCATGGACTGTAGCCTGCCAGGCTCCTCTGACCATGGAATTCTCCAGGCAAGAACACTGGAGTGGATTGCCATTCCCTCTTCCAGGGGAATCTTCCTGACCCAGTGATTGAACCCTGGTCTCCTGCATTGTAGGCAGATCCATTACCATCTAAGCCATCAGAGAAGCCCAAAGAATTTTTGAAAGAACACCAAAAAAACTGACAAAGAAGAAGTCTGGGAAATCAGATGAAGTGGAGACCTACTTTTTCTCTGTATACTTTCTGATGCTGTTTGGAATTTTAATTTATGATGTATATGTTTGACTTTTAAAATTTATAACAAGTTAGTAATGAGTAGATTGGACTTTCTCCTACATTGATTCCTTAAATTACTCTGGAGCCAGCCCCTGAAGCTTATACTGATTCCTCGTGTTGGTTTCTGCTGAGATGTTTTGAGCTGTTGAGTTTTGGTTTCTTCTACAAAACTGTTTCCCAATAAAAATTAATTCTTCAAAAGCAGAACAGCCAGAATAAATTTTGAAACTTTGTTGGATTGTATCTGAATGATGTAGATCAACAAATAAAAGTACTGAAAGAGACCTCAGTGTCTCTAAAACACCAGATAGAGGCACAATCTAGAAAGTATTTGGCAAAAATCAAACACACAGAATTCTTTGTTTATAGAGACAGAGTCTTCTGTTTTTTGTGTGCTTCCCATGGCATCCAGTAAATTCTATGCAATATTAAGTTAAATGCCTAATAAATCCATGGTGAGTGGAAACAATTTTCACAGCTAATGCCAATGATAATAGATCATGAGTTTCATTTTGACTATGTGGACATTTTAATCATCAATCTCATAGTTAACGTAATTAAATTAGTCAAATTATCCAATTAGGCAAAAGGAATGTTGCACAAGACACTGCTCTTAGGGAGAAATGTGCAGAAATGTATTTCTTGAATGGCTACATATAGAAGCACGTGGATGTGAGCGCCCTCCCAGGTACAAAGTCGGAACAGTCGTTAGGTAAGAAAGCAAAATGTTAGTTGGAGAACAGTGCGACCCCACTCTTGATAAAAGAAGTATTAAAAGCTGTACATAAGCCCTGGAAAACAAGCAGTCTAATTCCCTGACTTTTTCCTTCTGAAGTTTTGTCCTTTTCAATACAGGCTGGATGCACTTATATTATAACTACATTCTGCTTGATTCTTTTGTTGTTGTTCAGTTGCTAAGTCATGTCCAACTCTGCAGCATACCAGGCTCCACTTTCCTTCACTGTCTCCTGGAGTTTGCTCATTCATGTCCATTGAATCAGTGATACTATCTAGCCATCTCATCTGATTAATTCTATTTAGAATTTTTTATTCTAAAATTTTAGACAAAACCATCCATTTATTTAAAAGTAGTAATAATTTACACACCACTGCTCCACAGTTGAGCATTCAAGGTTGTTTCTCAACCTGCTATTGGCATTTTGGCCAGATTGTCCTGCCCTGGCAGGGGCTGCACTGTGCCCTTGAAGACACTGAGCAGTACCCTTGGGTTCCACCTACTGGATGCCACAGCACCCTGCTTCCCCGGTGCTGCCAGCAAGAAATGTCTCCAGATGCCCAGAGTCCCTTGTGGCCAAACTGTCTCTGGTGGAGCACTGGGGCCTTGAGAGAGGGTGGAGAGAGGGCAGGTGGAGAGGGCCAGCCACACCTGTGATGCCACTGCACCTGGGGGTGGGGGGATCTTCCACTGCAGGAGTGAAGGACCCAGTGAGGGAGCTGAGGTCCTCTAGGCCCTCATTTTATGCATTTGGAGGGGGAGCAGTAGGTCTGTGTGCCTGTGTGTGTGTTGGGTGTACAGCAGGAATGGGACCATGGTGCCCAGGGTTGCCTGGGCTGGACTTCCACAGATAAGCCCTACACAGTTTCCTCCAGGTACTGGGTTTATGCGCCCATGTGTGGGGTACGAGAGTCCAGCTGCTTCACAGACTCACCAATACTTGGTGTTCCCCATATGAGCACTCAGGAGGCTGCATATGATTTTAGTTTGCAGTCTTTCTTTTTTTAAAAATAAACTTTTATTTTGTATTGGGGTATGGCTGATTAACAATGTTGTGATAATTTTAGGTGGACAGCAAAGGGACTCAGCCATACATATACATGTATCCATTCTCCCCTAAACTCCCCTCCCAGCCAGGCTGCCACATAACATTGAGCAGAGTTCCCTGTGCTATACAATAGGTCCTAGTTGGTTTGTTGTTTTTCAGTTTCTAGGTTGTGTTGGACTCTTTGTGATCCCATGGACCGTAGCATGCTAGGCTTTCCTGTCCTTCACTATGTCCTCAAGTTTGCTCAAATTCATATCCATTGAGTCAGTGATGCTAACCCTCTCATCCTCTGCTGCCCTCTTCTTTTGCCTTCAATCCTTCCCACCATCAGGGTCTTTTCCAAGGAGCTGGCTCTTAGAGAGTAGGTCCTTGGTTATCTATTTTAAATAAAGCAGTGTATACATGTCCACCCCAAACTCCCTCCTCCCATCCTCCCCCTGGCACAGGTTGCGTTTTCTGATGACTAAAGACATCTGGCATATTTTCAAACACTTTACTTTTATAATTAAAAAAAATTAAATATGTATATACATGTGGAATGGAGAAGGCAATGGCAACCCACTCCAGTATTCTTGCCTGGAAAATCCCATGGACGGAGGAGCCTGGTAGGCTGCCGTCTATGGGGTGGCTAGGAGTTGGACAAGACTGAGCCACTTCACTTTCACTTTTCACTTTCACACATTGGAGAAGGCAATGGCAACCCACTCCAGTGTTCTTGCCTGGAGAATCCCAGGGACGGTGGAGCCTGGTGGGCTGCCGTCTCTGGGGTGGCTAGGAGTTGGACAAGACTGAGCCACTTCACTTTCACTTTTCACTTTCACGCATTGGAGAAGGCAATGGCAACCCACTCCAGTGTTCTTGCCTGGAGAATCCCAGAGACGGTGGAGCCTGGTGGGCTGCTGTCTATGGGGTCGCACAGAGTCGGACACGACTGAAGTGACTTAGCAGCAGCAGCAGCATACATGTGGAAAAGGAGTTTTGGTTGTTGTTCAGTCACCCAGTTGTGTCTGATTCTCCGCAACCCCAGGGCTGCAGCAGGCCAGGGCTCTTTGTCCCTCACCATCTCCCGGAGTTTGCTCAAGTTCATGTCTGCTGCTTTGGTGATGCCATCCAGCCATGTCATCCTCTGACGTCCTCTTCTGCTCTTAATCTTTCCCAGCATCAGGGATTTCTCCAGTGAGTCAGCTGTTCACATCAGATGGCCAAAATACTGGAGTTTCAGCATCCGTCCTTCCAGCTGATTCAGGGTTGATTTCCTTTAGGACTGATTGGTTTGGTTTGATCTCCTTGCTGTCCAAGGGAATCTCAGGAGTCTTCTCCAGCACCATAGTTGGAAGGCATCAATTCTTCTGCACTCTGAAGGAAATTATAAATATACAAAAGGTGGAGTCAGCAAATCGCAGGGTGTGGAGCACTTCCGGCTGCCACGGTGGCCCAGCCAGCACCTCAAAGGGGCAGCCCTAGCTCCTCAGTCCTCCCAAGAAAGGCAGCGCCTTCCTAGCTCATCCCAGGCTCTCCCACACTCTTCAAGACTCCACGCGCCTGGTGTTGTGTTCTACCCGAGTTTGGAAACAGTGTCACCGAGGAGCGTCTAGGTGGCGCTGCATCCCGGGGTTTCCACGGCAGGGCCCTTCCAGTCCCTCCCGTCAGCGGGCGCTTCGCGACCTGACTTAAACCTGCTTTGCAAGCTGAGCCCCGCCCCGCACCACACACTGCGGGAGGTGGCCTAACGGCCAGGGGCGTGTGGCGCGCACGCGTGGTGCGTGGTGTGAGGGTGATGCGCGTGCTGTGTGTGGAGTGTGTGTCGGGGTGGGTGGGGAGGGGACGGCATGCTGTGTTCCAGAAGGAGAGTGGGTTCTTGCTGAAGATTAGGGAGTGATGCCAGAATCTCTTAGGAGACAACGGTTAATTGGGAGGTCTCTCTGTCTCTCTCTCCCCTCCACACACGTGATCTCAAGTTCCAAACTCAACAAACACA
This sequence comes from Antilocapra americana, assembly GCA_007570785.1. Lineage (NCBI taxonomy): Eukaryota > Metazoa > Chordata > Mammalia > Artiodactyla > Antilocapridae > Antilocapra > Antilocapra americana. Next base: position 7,281,975 of record ML664152.1, read on the forward strand.
AAGAGATAGGGTAAAGCAACTCTCGTGCTCTTTCCCCAGCGTCTGCGTCTCCCTTTTCTGCAGTGGAAATAAACAGTGAAACACGTACGTAATATGTGTGTGTGTGTGTGTGCGCGCGCGCGCGCTCGCCCATAAGTGCAAGGTGCTGGGAGGGGCTCTTACCTGGACCCCGGGAGCAGCTCCTTCTAGCTGGGTCCCTGTGGAGTCTGCAGGCCTCACCTTAAAGAGGGCTTCTTGCCATCGCAAGAGATGGGGCAGTTCTGGAAGGCTCGTCCCTGTCCTCTCACACAGGCACAAACACGGTTTCCTTCGCTCTTCCTTCCAAGGTTGGCTAATTACAGATTTGGGCAAACCCCGCCTCTGCCCCCCCCCCGCCCCCCCGCAAAGGGATTCTCCTCCCCTTGAAAATGGAGACAGTGTTTCTTAGCATTGTTTCCTTTTTTGCCTTTGCCGATGCTTTTTCCAACTGAAAAATGTCATAAATACATTCAGGGAAAATGTCATACTTTGCCCCCAGATTATTTGAGGAACAGAAGATCAGCTTTCTTTAACTAGAATCCCCGGTTTAGTCTTTTCCCTGCCTCTGCCGTTTCCCAGCAGGGCAGGTGCGGGGCCCAAGCAGGCAGCCCTCACCAGCCTGGGTCTGGACTCACAGCTGTGTGTGCACGGCCGTCTCCTGCTGGACACACTCCCCTGGAACACGGTTCCTGCGCATGTGCACGTGTGTGTATGTGTGCGTGCGGGATGGGGAAGTCTGATACCTTTCTGGAGGGAAAACACAGGGGAAAGCAGTCATTACCACTTAGCGTGGGAAAGAACCCCCGCTTTGTTCTTGACCAGAGACTGAACCATACTGGTTGAACCCTCCCTGCGTTTCTCTTAGGTTCATGACATCTTTGGCTGTGAGTGTGGGTGAAACTTCAGTTCCGCTGACATTTTTTTTTTTTTTTGAGTTGAAGTTGTCTATTTTTTTTTAAATTTATTTTTATTGAAGGATAATTGCTTTACAGTATTGCATTGGTTTCTACCAAACATCAACATGAATCAGCTAAGGGTTTACCCATGTTCTTTCCCACTTGAACATCCCTCCCACCTCCCTCCCCATCTTGCCTCTAGGTTGTTACCAAGTCCAGGTTTGAGTTCCCTGAGTCATACAGCAAATTCCCTTTGGCTATCCATTTTACATATGGTAATGTATGTTTCCAGGTTACTCTCTCCATACACCCCACCTCTTTTTGATGACTTTAACTTTGGCAGACTGGCCAACTGGAGTTCATGGAGAAACATCCACATGTGCTCAATTTGCCAGAAACAAGTTCGTTGTGTTTTCTTAAAATGAAATAGGTGAGTTTGAAGATGATTGTCTCCTCTCATCCACAGTGAGACCCCCTACTTGCCAGGGCAGCATCCCAGACCTCCTCTGGCAAGACTGATGACTTGTGATGATGACCTTTTGAGTGTGGTGTTGGCTATAAGGGATCTGGCGGGGAGGGTCTCGCAAGTCCCTCAAACCCGGGACTGGCATCAAAGCAAGGGGTGAACTGCTTCTAGGGGAGGATGGTCATCTCAGGCCAGCAGAGCTGAAAGGGGATCTGGGATCCGAGATCCTCTGCTCCATAGTGACTCACTGAACTGCCCTGCACCTCTTCTTTATTTCTTTAAATTTTTAAATTGAATTAATTTTTTGACTGCACTGGGTCTAGGTTGAAGCTTGTATGCTTAGTTGCCCCAAGGAATGTGGGCTCTTAGTTCCCTGACCAAGAATAGAACCTGTATCCCCTGCGTTGGAAGGCAGATTCTTAACTATTGGATCACCAGGGAAGTCTCCGGCATCTCTTCTTTATTTATTTTTAAAAATTAAATTAAATTATTTTTTTGACTGCACTGGGTCTTTGTTGGGGCTTCTCAAGTTGAGGTGCACAGGCTTAGTTGCCCTGAGAACTGTGAGATATTAATTCCCTGACCAGGGACAGAACTTGGTATGTCCTGCATTGGGAGGCAGATTCTTTTTTTTTTTTAATTAGTTTTTTTTATTGAAGGATAATTGTTTTACAGAATTTTGTTGTTTTCTGTCAAACCTCAACATGAATCAGCCATAGGTATGATTATATAGGTATACATATATCCCCTCTCTTTTGAACCTCCCTCCCATCTCCCTTCCCATCCCACCCCTCTAGGTTGATACAGAGACCCTGTTGAGTTTCCTAAGCCATACAGCAAATTCCTGTTGGCTATCTATTTTACATATGGTAAAGGAAGTTTCCACATTACTCTTTCCATACACCTCACCCTCTCCTCCCCTCTCTTCATCTCCGTAAATCTATTCTCTATGTCTGTTTCCCCATTACTGCCCTGTAAATAAATTCTGGAAGGCAGATTCTTAACCACTGGACCACCAGGGAAGTCCCTTGTGTCTCTTCTTTAAAATGGTGTTGGTTTTGCCATACATTTACATGAATCTGCCATAGGTATACATGTGTTCCCCTCCAGAACCCCCCTCCCACTTCCCTTCCAATTCTATCCCTCTGGGTCATCCCGGTGTGCCAGCCCTGAGCACCCTGTATCAGGCATCAAACCTGGGCTGGCAATTGGGTTCACATATGATAATTTACATGTTTCAATGCCGTTCTCCCATATCATTCCACCCTTGCCCTCTCCCATAGAGTCCAAAAGACTGTTCTATACATCTGTGTCTCTTTTGCTGTCTCGCATACAGAGTTATCATTACCATTTTTCTAAATTCCATATATATGCATTAGTATACTGTATTGTTGTTTTTCCTTCTGGCTTACTTCATTCTGTATCATAGGCTCCAGTTTCCTCCACCTCAGTAGAACTGATTCAAGTGTATTCTTTTTAATGGCTGAGTAATATTCCATTGTGTATATGTACCACTGCTTTCTTATCCATTTGTCTGTTGATGGACATCTAGGTTGCTTCCATGCCCTGGCTATTGTAAACAATGCAGCGATGAACATTGGAGTACATGTGTCTCTTTCAATTCTGGTTTCCTCAGTGTGTATGCCCAACAGTGGGATTGCTGGGTCATATGGCAGGTCTATTTTCAGTTTTTTAAGGAATCTCCACACTGTTCTCCATAGTGGCTGTGATAGTTTGCATTCCACCAACAGTTTAAGAGGGTTCCCTTTTCTCCACATCCTCTCCAGCATTTATTGCTTGTAGACTTTTGGATGGCAGCCATTCTGACTGGTGTAAAGTGGTACCTCATTGTGGTTTTGATTTGCATTTCTCTGATAATGAGTGATGTTGAGCATCTTTTCATGTGTTTGTTAGCCATTTGTATGTCTTCTTTGGAGAAATGTCTGTTTAGTTCTTTGGCCCACTTTTTGATTGGGTCATTTATTTTTCTGGAATGGAGCTGCAGGAGTTGCTTGTATATTTTTGAGATTAATTGTTTGTCTGTTGCTTCATTTGCTATTATTTTCTCCCATTCTGAAGGCTGTCTTTTCACCTTGCTTTTAGTTTCCTTTGTTGTGCAGAAGCTTTTCATTTTAATTAGGTCCCATTTGTTTATTTTGCTTTTATTTCCGATATTCTGGGAGGTGGGTCATAGAGGATCCTGCTTTGGTTTATGTCAGAGAGTGTTTTGCCTATGTTATCCTCTAGGAGTTTTATAGTTTCTGGTCTTATGCTTAGATCTTTGATCCATTTTGAGTTTATCTTTGTGTATGGTGTTAGAAAGTGTTCTAGTTTCATTCTTTTACAAGTGGCTGTCCAGTTTTCCCAGAACCACTTGTTAAAGAGATTGTCTTTTCTCCATTGTATATTCTTGCCTCCTTTGTCAAAGACAAGGTGTCCATAGGTGCGTGGATTATCTCTGGGCTTTCTATTTTGTTCCATTGATCTATATTTCTGTCTTTGTGCCAGTACCATACTGTCTTGATGACTGTGGCTTTGTAGTATAGCCTAAAGTCAGGCAGGTTGATTCCTCCAGTTCCATTCTTCTTTCTCAAGATTGCTATGGCTATTCGAGGTTTTTTGTTTTTCCATACAAATTGTGAAATTATTTGTTCTAGTTCTCTGAAAAAGACCTCTGGTAGCCTGATAGGAATTGCATTGAATCTATAGATTGCTCTGGGTAGTATACTCATTTTCACTATATTGATTCTTCCAATCCATGAACACGGTATATTTCTCCATCTATTTGTGTCCTCTTTGATTTCTTTCATCAGTGTTTTATAGTTTTCTATATACAAGTCTTTTATTTCTTTAGGTAGATAGACTCCTAAGTATTTTAATCCTTTTGTTTCAATGGTGAATGGAATTGTTTCCTTAATTTCTTTTTCTGTTTTCTCATTGTTAGTGTATAGGAATGCAAGGGATTTCTGTGTGTTGATTTTATATCCTGCAACTTTACTATATTCATTGATTAGCTCTAGTAGTTTTTTGGTTGAGTCTTTAGGGTAGAGTCTTTCTATGTAGAGGATCATGTTGTCTGCAAACAATGAGAGTTTTACTTCTTCTTTTCCAATATGGATCCCTTTTATTTCTTTATCTGCTCTGATTGCTGTGGCCAAGACTTCCAAAACTATGTTGAATAGTAGTGGTGAGAGTGGGCACCCTTGTCTTGTTCCTGACTTCAGGGGGAATGCTTTCAGTTTTTCACCATTGAGGATAATGTTTGCTGTGTGTTTGTCATATATAGCTTTTATTATGTTGAGGTATGTTCCTTCTATTCCTGCTTTTTGGAGGGTTTTTATCATAAATGGATGTTAAATTTTGTCAAAGGCTTTCTCTGCATCTATTGAGATAATTGTGTGATTTTTATTTTTCAATTTGTTAATGTGGTGTATTACATTGATTGATTTGTGGATATTGAAGAATCCTTGCATCCCTGGGATAAAGCCTATCTTTTTAATGTGTTGTTGGATTTTGTTTGCTAGAATTTTGTTAAGGATTTTTGCATCTAAGTTCATCAGTGATATTGGCCTGTAGTTTTCTTTTTTTGTGGCATCTTTGTCGGGTTTTGGTATTAGGGTGATGGTGGCCTCATAGAATGAGTTTGAAAGTTTACCTTCTGCAATTTTCTGGAAGAGTTTGAGTAGAACAGGTGTTAGCTCTTGTACCACAGAAATTAACACAGCATTACAAAACAATTATGTTGTTGTTGTTTAGTCGCTAAGTCACAGCCAACTCTTTGTGACCCCATGGATGGTAGCCAGCCGGGCCCCTCTGTCCGTGGGATTTCCCAGGCAAGACCACTGGAGTAGGTTGCCATTTCCTTCTCCAAGGGGTCTTCCCAACCCAGGGATCGAACCTGCACCTACTGCATTGCCAGGCGTATTCTCTACCACTGAGCCATCAGGGAAGTCAAAAAAGCATTTATTTTGCTGTTGTTATTGTTCAGTCACTAAGTTGTGTCTGACTCTTTGGACTGCAGCATGCCAGGCCTCCCTGTCCTTTGCTGTCTCCCGGAGCTTGCTCAAACTCATGTGCATCAAGTTGGTGATGCCATCCAAGCATCTCATCATTTGTTGCCCCCTTCTCCGCCTGCCCTCAATCTTTCCCAGCACCAAGGTCTTTTCCAATGAGTCAGCTCTTCCCAGTAGGTGGCCAAAGTACTGGAGCTCAGTTTCAGCATCAGTGCTTCCCATGAATACTCAAGGTTGATTTCCTTTAGGATTGACTGGTTTGATCTCCTTGCTGTCCATGAGACTATCAAGAGTCTTCTCTAGCACCACAGTTTGAAAGCATCAATTCTTTGGCACTCAGCCTTCTTTATAATATTAATTTAAAAAACCCTGCAGAGGTTTCTCCTGCAGTCAAAGCCTTAGGAAAGCACTTCCCCCAATCCTGGTGGGCTTCCTGTCCACACTCATTACCCCCCTGGTTTGGGAGGTGTTTGAGTTAAGCTAATGGAAGTGATGGAATTTCAGCTGAGCTATTTCAAATCCTAAAGGATGATGCTGTGAAAGTGCTGCATTCAATATGCCAGCAACTTTGGAAAACTCAGCAGTGGACACAGAACTGGTAAAGGTCAGTTTTCATTCCAATCCCAAAGAAAGGCAATGCCAAAGAATGTTCATACTACCACACAATTGCACTCATCTCACACACTAGCAAAGTGATGCTCAAAATTCTCCAAGCCAGAACTCAACAGTACGTGAACTGTCAACTTCCAGATGTTCAAGTTGGATTTAGAAAAGGCAGAGGAAACAGAGATCAAATTGTCAACGTCTGTTGGATCATCGAAAAAGCAAGAGTTCCAGAAAAACATCTACTGCTGCTTTATTGACTTTGCCAAAGCCTTTGACTGTGTGGATCACAACAAACTGTGGAAAATTTGTCAAGAGATGGGAATACCAGACCAACTGACCTGCCTCCTGAGAAATCTGTATGCAGGTCAAGAAGCAACAGTTATAACTGGATATGGAACAACAGACTGGTTCCAAATTGGGAAAGGAGTACATCAAAGCTGTATACTTTCACTCTGCTTATTTAACTTATATGCAGATTACATCATGTGAAATGTCAGTCTGGATGAAACACAAGCTTGATTCAAGATTTCTGAGTATGAATAACTTCAGATATGCAGGTGACACCACCTTTATGGCAGAAAGTAAAGAGGAACTAAAGAGCCTCTGATGAAAGTGAAAGAGGGGAGTGAAAAAGTTGGCTAGAACTCAACATTCAGAAAACTAAGATCATGGCATCTTGTCGCATCACTTCATAGCAAATAGATGTGGAAACAATGGAAATAGCAACAGACTTTATTTTTTGGGGCTCCAAAATCACTGCAGATGGTGATTGCAGCCATGAAATTAAAAGACACTTGCTCCTTGGAATAAAAGCTATGACCAACCTAGATAACATATTAAAAAGCAGAGACATTACTTTGCCAACAAATGTCCATCTAGCCAAAGGTATGGTTTTTCCAGTAGTCATGTATGGATGTTAGAGTTGGACTGTAAGGAAAGCTGAGTGCCAAAGAATTGATGCTTTTGAACTGTGGTGTTGGAGAAGACTCTTGAGAGTCCCTTGGACTGCAAGGAGATCCAGCCAGTCCAACCTAAAGGAAATCAGTCCTGAATACTCATTGAAAGGACTGATGCTGAAGCTGAAACTCCAATACTTTGGCCACCTGATGTGAAGAACTGACTCCTTGGAAAAGACCGTGATGTTGCGAGAGATCTAAGGCAGGAGGATAAGGGGAGGACAGAGGATGAGATGGTTGGATGGCATCACCGACTCGACGGATATGAGTTTGAGTAAGATCCAGGAGTTGATGATGGACAAGGAAGCCTGGTGTGCTGCAGTCCATGGGGTCACAAAGGGTTGAACAAGGCTGAACGACTGAACTGAACTGAACTGAGTTCAGGCCTCTGGTGGGGAAAAAAAATGGTTAACTCCCCACACTTTTGGTGGTCCTTCGAATTACAACCCAGGAGCCTGATGGTGGGAGAATTTTGAACTAAAGAGCCAGGTGAAGGCCGGTGTAGGGGGTGAGGAAGGACAGCAAGTGAAGCCAGCTACAGCGAGGAGGCAGGCATGCAGAATTCACTAATCAGTACCATCCTTCTACTCCAAAGTGTACTTCCACTTCTGCTCCTCCACCAATGCTCTGCCACAAAGGATCTGGAGTGACCTTACAAAATCAAATCAATAAATATTCATTAAAAAGAGTAAAGAACTATTAGTACTTAGAATCAGTGAATTAAACTGAGGATGAATTTTCAGTTGAGCTTTGAAACTGTGGGAACTAATCCCAAAAGCTAAATTTGTAGTTTACATAGTTGCCATTGTCCAGGAAAGGGAAATAAATTCATGCGTAGGGAAAGGAAACTTTTCCCTAGAACAGCTTCAAGGTAGGATTTTCCCCCTTGAATCTTTATAGAAAAGACATTAGTTAACATGTTAAGTAAACATCAGGAGCAAAGATGTTCTACAGAGTTAACTAAATGTTTCAGTAAATATGGTGCTTACCACTTGGGACCAATATGCTTAAGAATCTTCTGTCTTTCTAGACACTTGATCTCCATCTAAACTCCCTCTTGAAATGCACATCAAAACTACAATGAGATACCACCTTACACCAGTCAGAATGTTGTTCAATTGCTCAATCATGTCTGGCTCTGTACAACCCCATGAACTGCAGCACACCAGGATTCCCTGTCCTTCACCATCTCCTGGAGTTTGCTCAAACTCATGCCCATTGAATCAGTGATGTCACCCAACCATTTCATCCTGTTGTCTCCTTCTTCTCCTGCCCTCAATCTTTCTCAATATCAGAGTTTTTCCCAATGAGTTGGGTATTTGCATCAGGTGGCCAAATTATTGGAGCTTCAGCTTCAGTATCAGTCCTTCCAATGAATATTCAGGGCTGATTTCCTTTAGAATTGACTGGTTGGATCTCCTTGCTGTCTGAGGAACTCCCAACTGCTGAGTCTTCTCCAGCACCACAGTTTGAAAGCATCAATTCTTTGGTGCTCAGCATTCTTTATGGTCCAGCTCTCACATCTACACATGACTATTGAAAAACCATGCACCTTTGTCAGCAAAGAGATGTCTTTGCTTTTTAATATGCTGTCTAAGTTTTTCATTGGTATCATCTCCATATCTGAAGTTGGTGATATTTCTCCTGGCAATCTTAATTCCTGTTTGTGATTCATCCAGTCCAGCATTTCCCATGATGTACTAAGCATAGAAGTTAAATATTTAGAGTGACAATATGCAGCTTTATCTACTCCTTTCCCAATTTGGAACCAGCTTGTTGTTCTGTGTCCAGTGTTGCTTCTTGACCTGCATACAGGTTTCTCAGGAGACAGGTAAGGTAGTCTGGTATTCCCACCTCTTTAAGAGTTTTTCACAGTTTGTTGTGATCCACAGTTAAAGACTTTAGCATAGTCAATGAAGCATAAGTAAATGTTTTTCTGGAATTCCTTTGCCTTTTCTATGATCCAACATTTCATATACCAGCCAGAATGGCCAGCATTAAAAAGTCTACAAATAACAAATGTTAGAGAGGGTATGGAGAAAGGGGAACTCTCTTACACTGTTGGTGGGAAAAATATCAATCAATCAGAGCAGCCACTATGGAAAACAGTATGGAGATTCCTTAAGAAACTAAAAACAGAGTTGCTAAGTGATTCAGCAATCCCATTCCTGGGCACTTATACAGACAAAATTGTAATTAAAAATGGTACATGCATCCCAGTGCTCATAGCAGCACTATTTACAATAGCCAAGACATGGAAACAAATGACCATCCAGAGAGGAATGAATAAAGAAAATGTGATACATGTATACAATGGAATACTATTCAGTAATAAAAAGAATGAAATGATGTCATTTGCAACAACATCGATGGACCGAGACATTATCATACTAAACAAAGAAAGAAAAACACCATATAACTTATATGTGGAATCTAAAATATGACACAAATGAACTTATCTATGAAACAGAAACAGACTCACAGACATAGAGAATAGAATTGTGGTTGCCAAGGAGAAGGGGAATGGAGGAGAGATAGATTGGGAGTTTGGGATTAGCAAATGCAAACTATTATATATGGAATGGATAAATACCAAGGTTCTACTGTATAGCACAGGAAACTATATTCAACATTTTGTAATAAACCATAATGGAAAAGAAAAAAGAAACTCCCTCTCTCCAGTTCTGTGACTTCAAACATCATCAGTATGCTGACAATCCAATTTTTTTTCTCTCAAACCCTTACCTAGCCCAAGTTCATGTATCAATGTCATATTCAATGTCTATTTAACCTTATTACATTTAAGCATGTCATAATTTTTAAAGCTACCCCTTGTACAGGGCTTAATATGTGCCAGATATTTGTCCATTTAAACTTATATTCCATGAAGCAGATACCTCTACATCCGCAATTGTCAAATGATAAAATGAAGGCACAGAGAGTTAATAACTTACTTCAGATCAAATTGTTAGTAAGTCAAAAGTAGTAAATAAACACAAATATATTTATGTGCCAGACAAAAACTTGCTAGTTTTTGAGTGGAGGACGATATCCGAGTAAGCAGTGGGTTTATTGGTGGTGTGTTCATTAGTGATTTTTTTTTTTTGTGACCATTACTTTCATGTTCATTGTTAACTTTGGGATTAGATAATAAATATATGGAAGATGAAGATTCTCTGCAGTAACTTTATCACATAATTGTTTGGATTAAATGAGATAACACTAACACATGTTAGGATTTTGACGTATAGTATATGTTAAATGTGTGAGTGCATGTGTGTATCCATTTGAAAGGCTTTATACCAATGTCTAGTCAAAGCTATGGTTTTTTCAGTAGTCATGTATGGATGTGAGAGTTGGATTATAAAGGAAGCTGAGTGCCAAAGAATTGGTGCTTTTGAACTGTGGTGTTGAAGAACACTCTTGAGAGTCCCTTGGACAGCAAGGAGATCCAACCAGTCAATCCTAAAGGAAATTAGTCATGAATATTCACTGGAAGGACTGATGCCGAAGCTTAAACTCCAATACTTTGGGCACCTGATGTGAAGAACTGACTCTTTGGAAAAGACCCTGATGCTGGGAAAGCTTGAAGGCCGGAGGAGAACCGGACGATAGAGGATGAGATGGTTGGATGGCATCACTGACTCAATGGACATGAGTTTGAGCAAGCTCTGGGAGTTGATGATGGAAGGGAAACCTGGCATGCTGCAGTCCATGGGGTCACAAAGAGTTGGACATGATTGAGTGATCGAACTGAACTAATACCAATGTTAACAGAGATTGTCTCTCATTGGCTTATATTTTTAAAAGTTGCCTTTTTTTTCATTTTCTTTTTTAAATTGAAATATTAGTAACTTACAAAGTTATGTTAGTTTCAGCTGTACAGAAAAGTAGTAGTTCAGTTATACATATATATATCCTTTTTCATAAAAGTTGACATTTTAATGCTAATTTTCTACATGTATTATTCTACTTTTCTTGTGTGCATGCTCAGTCACTTCAGTGAAGTTCAATTCTTTGCAACCCTATGGACTGTAGCCCACCAGGCTCCTCTGTCCATGAGGATTCTACAAGCAAGAATACTGGAGTGGGTTGCCATAGTTAATATGTTTTATTGTAAAACAAAAAGTGAAGCAGTATAAAAGGGGTTGTTCCTCAGTCGTGTCCAGCTCTGCAACCCCATGGACTGCAGCACCCTAGGCTTCCCTGTTCTTCACCATCTCCCAGAGCTTGCTCAAAGTCATGTCCATTGAGTCAGTGGTGCCATCCAACCATCTCATCTTCTTTCACCCCTTCTCCTCCTGCCTTCAATCTTTCCCAGCATCAGGGTCTTTTCCAATGATTTGGCTCTTTGCATCAGGTGTCATAAAAGGGGGAAGATGCATAATTCTCTCAGTATTTTAGTGTGTGTCTCTTTTCCTGTATTTGGAAAAGGAAATGGCCTGAAGAACCCCATGGACAGAGGAGCCTGGCATGCTACAGTCCATGGGGTCACAGAGAGTTGGACATAACTTAGGGACTCAACAGCAACAATTCTTCTACATCATTTTGGATACCTATTTGTTCATGTTTATTTTTCACAAAAATAGGACTATACTGTGCACACTAATTGACTGATTAAAAATTCATGCAGTTTTGGAACCTGAGATGTATATATATATAAGTTGTAATCAGAAGGATGAGTTCGTGAGTGATAAGGCCTGATATATCTATACATTCTGTTGGTCAATGTTTTCATGAATATTTGACCAAGATAAAGTGTCATTTTTACTATTAATTTCAGACACTGTAAGTTCATTCAACTTCTACTATTTCCCTTGCTGCCTCTACTATAGAGGATGTGAAAGCTGAATACTGTTTTTTCCAGTTTCCCTTACACTTGGAGTGACTTTGGTGTGTTTTGCCCACTGAGATGCAAAGAGAAATTTGCTGGCACCACTTTTTCTCCTTTGACCTTCTTCCAGCCCCCATCCACAGATTGTCTAGAGCTCCAATAGCTATAATGTGACCATAACTTAAGACCATGAGAAAAAAAAAAAGAATCACAGAAATTCTGGCCCTAATAATGCTCAAGCCTCTGAACCAATTTCAACAGTCCCAGTCTCCAAATTTCTCATTACATGAGAAAAAAAGACATTTTTAAGCCGATGTTGGTTGGATTTTCTGCCCTTTTGACCAAATATCTCCCTTAACTGATAAATTACTGTAAAAAGTTAATATATTTATCTTGCTCTAGAACTTTTAAAGTCTCTTAATTCCAGGGGACATCACTGTTCAGGTTTGCAATTATGATGGAGCTGACTTTTATATTATAGTCTGACCTTTATAGATCTTGTTTGTAGCAGGTGGGGATGCCCATGTGGCTTGAAAAATAAAAGTAAACCCATGACCTTTAGTTCATGTGTTTCTAGCAGATGAATGTGGTTTGCTTGTAGAAATGAAAATTTCCCGGAAATGTTAATTGATTCAGTTTGACAGTACTTGCCACATAGTAAAATCGATACCATGATATTTTTGTGAACTACTAATAAAGATGTTGGTATAGGGAAGGATCTGGTAGTTATAGGATAGGTGTAGTTGTTTCGATTGGTTTCTTTGCATTTAATAGAATTCAGAAAGATTGAGACTCCTTTCTCTTGAATGAGACCCTCGTGTATATATGGAAGTGATCTGATTTAACCTAACATGTTCTAGTTTTCTATTGCTATATAAGAAATTACCTCAGAGCACAGCGGTTTAAAATAAAAAGAATTTACTGTCTCCCATGGTTTCTGTGGATCTGGAATCCAGGTGGGGACATCTTGTCTCAGCTCTATAGTCTGGGGCCTCAGCTGAAGACTTAAATTCTGGGGGTTGAAATCATCTGAAGGTTCTTTTACTCACATGTCTGGAGGTTGTTGCTGGCCATGGAGGAGGCCTAGCTGGGGTTGTTAGCTGCAACCCCACACAGAGCCTCTGCATGTGACCTGGGTTTCCTTCTAACATGGGGGGATGTTCCCAGAGTGGGCATCCAGAGAGAGAGTCAGAGGGAGGCTGCACTGCCTTTTATAGTCTATCCTCAGTGTGACACAGTGGCACATCTTCTACCTCATGTTGAGTGAGTCAGTTATAAAGGGCCACTCAGATTCAAGAGAAAGGGACATACACCTCTTCCCTTCTCTTGCTATGCACCTCTCAATGGAGGCAGGTCAAGCTCCCATTATAAGAAGAGCTCAGTGGTGTCCAACTCTCTGTGACCCCGGGACCTGTAGCCCATCAGGCTCCTCTGTCCATGGAATCCTCCAGGCAAGAATACTGGAGTGGGTTGCCATGCCCTCCTCTAGGGGGTCTTCCTGATCCAGGGATCAAATTCAGGGGTCTCCTGAATTACAGGCAGAGTCTTTACCATCTGAGCCACCAGGGAAACCCAGAAGAAGAGCAAGTAGTATGAAATATGTATGTGTTGTCGACTAAAAATATAGTCACAATCTGAAAGTAGAGATTTATTTTATTTGGTGGGAATGTTTAGGGCTCCAAGCCTGGGAGGGAGCATCTCAGTAGCTCTGAGAGACTGCTCCAAAGAGACAGGAGGGAGAGTCAAGCTATACACAAATTTTCAACAGAGCAGGCAGGCAGTCTGAACATCAAAGATTATTGTTAAGTAAGGAAAACCAGATGTCAAGTTAAGCAATTTAAGTGTTTTTCTATGTATGGGAAGATGCAAGAGTCTGGGATTATTTAGTCATTCCTTTCATATGTATCTCAGCTATCTGGGGCCAGCATCCAGCATATTTACAGAGAAGTTTTTCTCTTTTTTGAATTCCCTTAGGGCCTTCTGGCTCACATTTGAGGGCTGTTAATCGCTGATAACTGTGACATCCTTAAGTTCCTTGAGTAGGAAGTGGCGTTGCTTGTCAGCCTGGCTCAGGAATTCATGGCTGCTGCTTGCTGGCATGGCTCAGAAATTCATATTAGAGGGCTGTAGTCTCAGATAGCTGTGATATCTTTATTTATTGAGATGGCAGGAGATACTCCATTTCACAGTGTTCTCTATGGAGAACAGTATAGAGGTTCCTCAAAAAAGCAAAAGACTACCATATGATCCAGAAATCACAGTTGTGTGTATATATCCAAAGGAAATGAAATTAGGATCTCAAAAAGACATCTACTCTCCCAAATTCATGGCAACGTTATTCACAATAGCCGAGATATAAAAACAACCCAAGTTTCCATCAAGGGATGAATGGATAAAGATGATGTGGTAGAAATATACAATGGAATATTGTTCAGCCACAAGAAGAAAGAAATCCTACCATTTGTGACAACACTGATGGGCCTTGAGATCATAGTGCTGTATGAAATATCAGACAGAGAAAGACAAATACTGTATGATATCACTTATACATGGAATCAGAAAAAGTCAAACTCATGAAAAAAAAAGGGGGCGGGGAATAGAGTGGTGGTTACCAGGATCTCAAATGTAGGGACAACAAGGAAATGTTGATCAAGTGTACAGAATTCTGGTTATGAGTACATTTAGGGGACCTAACGTATAGCATGGTGATTATAGTTAATGATATTGTATTATATACCTGAGAGTTGCCAGGAGAGTAGATTTTAAATGTTCTCACCACAAATGAAGAAATGGTAATTTATGTAAGGTGATGGAAGAATTGGCTGGCACTGCGGAGGTAATCATTTTGCAATATGTGTGCAGCAAATCACTATGCTGTGCATCTTAAACTTATACAACGTTATGTGACAGGTACATCTCAGTAAAGCTGAGAAAGAGGAGGAACAAGATGGTGGAGGAGTAGATGGATGTGGAATACATCTCTCTCCACGGATACATCAGGAATATGCCTTCAGACACAGAAGTGCATGGGGAACACCAGCTGAGAGTGGACAGGAGTACCTCACCAGCAGAAAAGAATATATAAACCCACGCAAAACTCAGTAGGATGAAGGAAGTAGGGGGGAAAACCAGAGGGTTAGTAGGACTGGACCTGCCCTCGGCCGGTGGGGGAACTGAAGCAGGAGTCCAATGCCCACATCAGGGCATCTGAGTCAAAGGAGAAACACTTAAGGCTGAGAGGGAAACAGCTGATCTGTGGCAGCCTAAATGGAATGAGACTCAGACAGTCCTTGCTGCAGCCGTATGTACTCTAGATGGCACAGTGGCTGTGAGCTGGACTGTGGAGCAATCCCAGGGTGAGGGCTGCTGTTGGCTGCGG
This sequence comes from Antilocapra americana, assembly GCA_007570785.1. Taxonomy (NCBI): domain Eukaryota; kingdom Metazoa; phylum Chordata; class Mammalia; order Artiodactyla; family Antilocapridae; genus Antilocapra; species Antilocapra americana. Next base: position 7,297,143 of record ML664152.1, read on the forward strand.
AGAGACAGATCGCTGGGATGCGAGGGAGGAGACTGTGGTGGGAAATGCCTGTGGAGGAAAGCTGGGCAGCCAGGGAAGCAAGGCGACACTGCTGAGTCACCTAGGGGGTGGAGCCATCACCATAGTCTCTCCACCCACCCCCCACCCCCGCCCTCCACATGCCAGCGTCGGCAGCTGAACAATAGAGAGGCTGGCCTATCAAATGCCTGATACACTGAACCACAGAGTGGCACCCTACCAGGGGCCCCTTTAAGTGCTGATGCGCCAAACAACAGAGAAGGACCCTACTCAAGGAAGCCCTGTAAGTGCCTGAATGGGCGGAGCTACAGAGAAAGACTGGCCCAAGAGGCCTTCTGATGGCCAGCCACAAGAGGCTTGAGAAGAGACTCTGACAGGGCCATGACTCCTGTGACAGAGGCAGTCCACACTTGGCACCACCAGGGTCCCCTCAAGCCAAGCAGCTGTGCTACCTTCACACTCAACTCTCACTGGGGCAGAGCTGCCACAGGCAAAAAAAGTCTTGTGGCTATGCGTGCTGGGTCACTTCCGTAGTGTCCTACTCTTTACGACGCTGTGGACTGTGGCCTGCCAGGCTTCTCTGTCAGGGAGGGGCATTCACCAGGCAAGACTACTGGAGCGTCTTAGCCATTACTGGTTTCCATACCCTTCTAGAGCACTATATTCCCTACTGCCCTACCTGCCAACTCCCCTGGGTACCTGGTACTGCTAGAACCCCTGTGACCCAAGCAGCTGCACCACCTCCACACCTGGCCCTCACAGGGGCAGACCCAAGTCCTCCAGGGCAGCCTCAGGAACAAACCCCAGTGGATGACCCACCTGCAGAGGTGGAAATAAAACCACAGTTGAAACCCAGGCTCAGTGTGACTAAGGAAGAAGACCCAAAACCCTCCCACCAGCTGTACAAGTTGCAAATTAAATCCACACAGTCAACTAGGCAGACTCTGTGTCTGTGGAATATATAAAAGGTTACTGAGAGCTCCCACAAAAGAAAATGCACCAATTCTGATAGCTGTGGACATTGGAGACAAGAACACAGAGGAGTAGCAGCAGATTAGAGTCTAAGCTGCCCTCACAGCAGGTCCAGAGACCAGCACAGCATTAGATGGCATCTGAGGGAGGTGAAGTGGACTGTGACTACCAGCAAGGGGAAAGGTCTCTGGCAACAGTGATTCAATAAAATTTTCCCCCACTTTGTTGTAGTTGTCAATTTTATTGGCACTATGAAATCTAACCAAGCTTTTAAGCTTTTTTTTCCCCCTTTTTTCTCAGTCATCCTTTTTTTTTTTTTTTAATCCTTGTTATAAACCTCTGCCTCTATATTGGGCTTTTGCAGTTCTGGGGAGGTTTTTTTTTTTTTTTTTAACTTCTTTTTTAATTTTAATTTTTTAACCTATTGTTATTTTTCCTACATTTATTCCTTGGTTTGCTTTTCCTACTGTTCTTTTCCCTTTGCAGTAAATATTAAATATATATAAATCTTCTTTTTCTACCTCTATTTAACTTTGCATATCTATTCTTTCTTTCCTTTAGTCTAAACATTTGTTAGTTTTATTTTCATTGCTTTATACCCCGATTGGCAGCTTGCTTTAGTTTTGTTTTCCAGTTTGTGCTTCAGTTAGTTTTGCTCTGGATATTGTCACCCTGCTTATTTAAATTATATGCAGAGTTCAGTTCAGTTCAGTCGCTCAGTCATGTCCCACTCTTTGTGACCCCATGAAATGCAGGATGCCAGGCCTCCCTGTCCGTCACCAACTTCTGGAGTTTACCCAAACCCATGTCCATCGAGTAGGTGATGCCTTCCAACCATCTCATCCTCTGTCGTGCCCTTCTCCTGCCCTCAATGTTTCCAAGCATCAGGGTCTTTTCAAATGAGTCAGCTCTTCACATCAGGTGGCCAAAGTATTGGAGTTTCAGCTTCAACATCAGTCCTTCCGATGAACACCCAGGACTGATCTCCTTTAGGATGGACTGGTTGGATCTCCTTGCAGTCCAAGGGACTCTCAAGAGTCTTCTCCAACACCACTCTTGAAAAGCATCAATTCTTCAGTTCTCAGCTTTCTTAATAGTCCAACTCTTACATACATACATGACTACTGGAAAAACCATAGCCTTGGACCTTTGTTGGTAAAATAATGTCTCTTCTTTTTAATATGCTGCCTGGGTTGGTCATAACTTTCCTTCCAAAGAGTAAAAATCTTTTAATTTCATGACTGAAATTACCATCTGCAGTGATTTTGGAGCCCCCCCCCAAATTAAGTCAGCCACTGTTTCCACTGTTTCCCCATCTATTTGCCATGACGTGATGGGACCGGATGCCATGATCTTAGTTTTCTGAATGTTGAGCTTTAAGGCAACTTTTTCACTCTTCTCTTTCATTTTCACCAAGAGGCTCTTTAGTTCTTCACTTTCTGCCATAAGTGTGGTGTCATCTGCATATCTGAGGTTATTGATATTTCTCCCAGCAATCTTGATTCCAGCTTGTGCTTCTTCCAGCCCAGCGTTTCTCATGATGTACTCTGCATATATGTTAAATAAGCAGGGTAACAATATACAGCCTTGACATACTCCTTTCCCTATTTGGAACCAGTCTGTTGTTCCATGTCCAATTCTAACTATTGCTTCCTGACCTGCATACAGGTTTCTCAAGAGACAGGTCAGGTGGTCTGGTATTCCCATCTCTTTTAGAATTTTCCACAGTTTATTGTGAGCCACACACTCAAGGCTTTGATGTTTTCTGGAACTCTCTTATTTTTTCGATGGTCCAGCAGATGTTTGCAATTTGATCTCTGGTTCCTCTGCCTTTTCTAAAACCAGCTTGAACACCTGGAAGTTCACGGTTCACATATTGCTGAAGCCTGGCTTGGAGAATTTTGAGCATTACTTTACTAGCATGTGAGATGAGTGCAATTGTGCGGTAGTTTGAGCAGTCTTTGGTATTGCTTTTCTTTGAGATTGAAATGAAAACTGACATTTACCAGTCTTATGTCCACTGCTGAGTTTTCCAAATTTGCTGACATACCAGGTGCAGCACTTTCACAGCATGATCTTTCAGGATTTGAAATAGCTCAACTGGAATTCCATCACCTCCACTAGCTTTGTTCGTAGTGGTGCTTCCTAAGGCCCACTTGACTTTACATTCCAGGATGTCTGGCTCTAGGTGAGTGATCACACCATCATGATTATCTGGGTCGTGAAGATCTTTTTAGTACAGTTCTTCTGTGTATTCTTGCCACCTCTTCTTAATATCTTCTTAATATCTTCTTAGTATGGCTTCTGTTAGGTCCATACTATTTCTGTCCTTTATTGAGCCCATCTTTGCATGAAATGTTCCCTTGGTATCTCTGATTTTTTTTTTGAAGAGATCTCTAGTCTTTCTCATTCTATTGTTTTCCTCTATTTCTTTGCATTAATTGCTGAGGAAGGCTTCTTATCTTTCCTTGCTATTGTTTGGAAATCTTCATTCAAATGGATATATCTTTCCTTTTCTCCTTTGCTTTTTGCTTCTCTTCTTTTCACAGCTATTTGTAAGGTCTCCTCAGACAGCCATTTTGCTTTTTTGCACTTCTTTTTCCTTGGGGATGGTCTTGATCCTTGTCGCCTGTACAATGGCATGTCCTCCATCCATAGTTCATCAGGCAGTCTGTGTATCAGATCTAGTCCCTTAAATCTATTTCTCACTTCTACTGTATAAGGGGTTTGATTTAGGGCATACCTGAATGGTCTAGTGGTTTTCCCCACTTTCTTCAATATAAGTCTGAATTAGGCAATTAGGAGTTCATGATCTGAGCCATAGTCAGCTCCTGGTTTTGTTTTTGCTGACTGTATAGAGCTTCTCCATCTTTGGCTGCAAAAAATATAATCAATCTGATTTCAGTGTGGACTATCTGGTGATGTCCGTGTGTAGAGTCTTCTCTTCTGTTGTTGGAAGAGGGTGTTTGCTATGACCAGTGCTTTCTCTTGGCAGAACTCTATTAGCCTTTGCCCTGCTTCATCCTGTACTCCAAGGCCAAATTTGCCTGTTACTCTAGGTGTTTCTTAACTTCGTACTTTCGCATCCCAGTCCCCTATAATGAAAAGGACATCTTTTTTGGGTGTTAGTTCTAGAAAGTCTTGTAGCTCTTCATAGACCCGTTCTACTTCAACTTCTTCAGCATTACTGGCTGGGGCATAGACTTGGATTACTGTGATATTGAATGATTTGCCTTGGAAACAAACAGAGATCATTCTGTCATTTTTGAGATTGCATCCAAGTACTGCATTTCAGACTCTTTTTTTGACTATGATGGCTGCTCCATTTCTTCTAAGGGATTCCTGCCCACAGTAGTAGATATAATGGTCATCTGAGTTAAATTCACCAATTTCAGTCCATCTTAGTTCGCTGATTCCTAGAATGTTGGTGTTCACTCTTGTCTTCTCCTGTTTGACCGTTTCCAATTTGTCTTGATTCATGGACCTAACATTCCCAGTTCCTATGCAATATTTCTCTTTACAGCAATGAATCTTGCTTCTATCACCAGTCCCATCCACAACTGGGTGTTGTTTTTGCTTTGGCTCCATCCCTTCATTCTTTCTGAAGTTATTTCTCCACTGATCTCCAGTAGCATATTGGGCACCTACCGACCTGCAGAGTTCATCTTTCAGTGTCCTATCTTTTTACCTTTTCTTAGTGTTCATGGGGGTCTCAAGACAAGAATACTGAAGTGGTTTTCCATTGCCTTCTCCAGTGGCCCACATTCTGTCAGACCTCTCCACCATGACCTGTCTGTCTTGGGTGGCCCCAAGACTTAGTTTCATTGAGTTAGACAATGTTGTGGTCCGTGTGATCAGACTGGCTAGTTGTCTGTGATTGTGGTTTCAGTTTGTCTGCCCTCAACTGAAACCGCAATCACAGACAACTAGCCAATATACAGAGTACATCATGAGAAACTCTGGGCTGGAGGGAGCATAAGCTGGAATCAAGATTGCCAGGAGAAATATCAATAACCTCAGATATGCAGATGACACCACCCTTATGGCAGAAAGCAAAGAAGAACTAAAGACCTCTGGATGAAAGTGAAATATAAGAGTGAAAATGTTGGCTTAAAACTCAACATTAAGAAAACTAAGATCATGGCATCCAGTCCCATAACTTCATGGTAAATAAATGGGGAAGCAACGGAAACAGTGAGAAATTTTATATTTTGGGGGCTCCCAAATCACTGCAGATGGTGACTGAAGCCATGAAATTAAAAGATGCTTGCTCCTTGGAAGGAAAGTTATGACCAACCTAGACAGCATATTAAAAAGCAGAGACATTACTTTGCCAGCAAAGGTCCATCTAGTCAAAGCTATGGTTTTTCCATTAGTCATGTATAGATGTGATAGTTGGACTATAAAGAATGCTGAGAGCCAGAGAATTGATGCTTTTGAACTGTAGTGTTGGAGAAGACTCTTGAGAGACCCTTGGACTGCAAGGAGATCCAATCCTAAAGGAAATCAGTCCTGAATATTCATTGGAAGTACTGATGCTGAAGCTGAAACTCCAATCCTTTGGCCATGTGATGGGAAGAACTGACTCATCTGAAAAAACCCTGATGCTAGGAAAGATTGAAGGCAGGAGGAGAAGGGGAGGACAGAGGATGAGATGGTTGAATGGCATCACTGACTCAATGGACATGAGTTTGAGTTAACTCCAGGAGTTTGTGATGGACAGGGAAGCCTGGCATGCTGCAGTCCATGGGGTGGCAAAGAGTTGGACATGACTGAGTGATTGAACTGAACTGAACTGAGACATAGTTTTTGGTTCCCTTTGTTTTCCAGGTCAATCTATAGTACTTTATTTTTGCTGGTCTGTTTTGATTTTGCTTATGGGTATATATGTATATGTATATGTGCATATCCAGTCACACTTTTTATTGTTTTTATAAAACTCTGCCTCTACATTGGGCACTTGCAGTTCTGTGGAGTTTTCCTCCCCTCCCCCACCTTTTTTTCTTTCTTCTTCTGCTTTTTTTAAATCTTTTCTCTATTTTATAATTTTAACTTTTAATTTTTTTAAACCTATTTTAATTTTTCTATATTTATTCCTTTGTTTGCCTTTCCTACTGTTCTTTTCCTCTTGCAGTTAATCTTCAATGTATATAAATCTTCATTATCTATCTCTATTTAACTTTACATAGCCATTGTTTCTTTCTTTCCTTTCCTCTCAACATATTTGTTCTTTTTATTTTCATTGCTTTATTCCCCACTTGACACTTTGCTTTTTTTTCCAGTTTGTGCTTTAGTTAGTTTTGTTCTTAACTGGTAAATGTAATTTTTGATTTCCTTTGTTCAGTGGGTCAATCTATTGTACTTTATTTTAGTTGAACTGTTTTGAATCTGCTCATGGGTGTATATGTATATGTATATATTCCATTATTTTAATTATTATTTGCCTGATTTTGTAACTGCCATTTGTCTGGGGTTCATCTTTGGTTTCTCGTTTTTGGATATTTGTTTTAATCTCACTTAATGCCATAACAAACCACTTGTGGAATCTTTGTTCCTGACCAGAAATCAAGCCTTGATCCTTTGGAGTGGGAGAACTGACTCCAAGACCCTAGATTATCAGAGAACTATTCTTAGGGAGTATCAAATAATGAGAACTCCCACAAAGGAAACTACTAGAATACAAGACCTGGCATCATCCAACCACCAGTAGTACCTTGTGCAAGATGCCTCATCTAAACAACAAACAAAACAAAAATACACACCCAATCATCAGCAGACGGATGCCCATCAGAGGAAAAACAAACAAAAACTCAGCACAAATCTCACTCTTTAAGAAGCTTACATAAACCAGTGGACTAACATTAGAGGGCAGAAACCAAAAGGAAGAAAGAATTCAACCTTGAAGCCTGGGAAAGGATACCTTAAACACAATAAGTTAAAAAAAATAATGAAAAGTCAGAGAAATACTACACATATGAAGGAATAAATTAGAAACACAGAACTCCAAATAAATGAAGAGGAAATAAGCAAACTACCTGAAAAAGAATTCAGAATAATGATAGTAAAGATGATCAAAAACCTTGAAAGCAAAATGGAGAAAATGAAAGATCAATTTACAAAGACCTAGAAACATTAAATAAACAGGCAGAGAGAAACAACAAAATTATTGAAATTAAAAATACTCTAGAAATAATCAATAGCAGAATATCTGAAGCACAAGAATGAATCAGTGAGGTGGAAGATAAAATGTTTTAAGAAACTTCTGAAGAGCAGAATAAAATAAAAAGAATAAAAAGAACCGAGAATAGTCTCAAAGACTTCTGGGACAATATAAAACACACCAACATTTGAATAATAGGGGTCCCAGAAGAAGAAGAGAAAAATAAAAGGTATGAGGAACTTTTTGAAGAGATTATAGTTGAAGATTTCTCCAACATGGAAAAGAAAATAGTCAATCAAGCCCAAGAGGCACAAAGAGTCCCATACAGGATAAACCCAAGGAGAAACAAGCCAAGACACATACTAATCAAGCTAACGAAGACTAAACACAAACTAAGAATATTAAAAACAGCAAGGGAGAAGCAACAAGTAACATACAAGGGAAACTCCATTGCTTAACAGCTGATATTTCAGCAGAAACTCTGCAGGCCAGCAGGGAATGGCAGGATATATTTAAAGTGCTGAAAGGGAAAAATCTACAACCAAGATTACTGTACCTGGCAAGGATCTCATTCAAAATTGACAGAGAAATAAAAAGTTTTTCAGACAAGCAAAAGTTAAGAGAATTCAGTACTACCAAGCCAGATTTACAACAAATGTTGAACGCATTTATATAGTCAAGAAATACAAGAGTAGAAAAAAAGATCTTACAAAATCTACACCAAACAATTAACAAAATGGCAATAGGAACATATGTATCAGTAATTACTTTAAATGTAAATGGAATAAATGCTCCAACCAAAAGACACAGACTGGCTGAATGGATGCAAAATCAAGACCCACATATATGCTGTCTACAAGAAACCCACTTTAGACCTCAAGACACATATAGACTGAAAGTGAGAGGATGGAAAAATATATTCCATACAAATGGGAAGCAAAAGAAAGCTGGAGTAGCAATCCTCATATCAGGCAAAATAGACCTTAAAATCATGAAGATTACAAGAGATAAGGAAGGACACTACATAATGATCAAGGGATCAGTACAAGAGGAAGACATAACAATTGTAAGTATCTATGCACCCAATATAGGAGCACCTCAATATATAAGACAAACACTAACAGACATAAAAGGAGAAGTTGACAGTAACACAATAATAGTAGGAGACTTTAACACCCTACTCACACCAATGGACAGATCATCAAAACAGAAAATTAATAAGGTAACACAAGTCTTAAATGATACATTAGATGAGATGGATCTCATCGATATCTTCAGGACATTCTATCCAAATGCAGAAAAATACACCTTCTTCACAAGTGCACATGGAGCATTCTCCAGGATAGATCACATCTTGGGTCACAAGTCAAATCTTATTAAATTTAAGAAAATTGAAATCATATCAAGCATCTTCTCTGACCATGCTATGAGGCTAGCTATTAATTACAAGGAAAAAAAAAACTGTAAGAAACACAGACACATGGAGATTAAACAACACATTCCTAAATGACCGACAGGTTACTGAAGAAATCAAAAGGGAAATCAAAAACTTTCTAGAAACAAATGACAATGAAAACATGACAACTCAAAACCTATGGCATACAGCAAAAGCAATCCTAAGAGGGAAGTTTATAGTAATACAATCCTACCTCAAGAAACAAGAAAAACATTGAATAGACAACCTAACTTTACACATAAAACAACTGGAGAAAGAAAAACAAAAGACCCCCAAAACTAGTAGAAGGAAAGAAACAATAAATATCCAAGCAGAAATAAATGAAAAAGAAGTGAAAAAAACAATAGTAAAGATTAGTAAAATTAAAGCTTGTTCTTTGAGAACATAAACAAAATTGACAAACTTTTAGCCAGACTCATCAAGGAAAAAAAGAGAGAAGGATCAAATCAACAAAATTAGAAATGAAAAAGGAGAGGTTACAATAGACAATGCAAATACAATAGAAATACAATGGATTATAAGTGACTATTATGATCAACTATATGGCAATAAAATGGATAAACTGGAAGAAATGGACAGATTCTTAGAAAAGTTCAATCTTCTAGGACTGAACCAGGAAGAAATAGAAATTATAAACAACCCAATTATAAGCACTAAAATTGAATCTGTGACCAAAAATATTCCAGAAAACAAAAGCTCAGGATCAGATGGCTTCACAGGAGAATTCTATCAAACATCTAGACAAGAGCTAATGCATATCCTTCTAAAACTCTTTCAAAAATTTGCAGAGGAAGGAACACTTCCAAAATGATTCTATGAAGCCACCATCACCCTAATACCAAAACCAGACAAAGATAACACAAAAAAGAAAACTACAGGCCAATATCACTGATGAACATAGATGCAAAAATCCTCAACAAAATGTTAGCTAACAGAATTCAGCAACACATCAAAAAGCTCATACACTATGATCAAGTTGGGTTTATTCCAGGAATGCAAAGATTCTTTGATATATGCAAATCAATCAATGTGATACACCATATTAACAAACTGAAAGATAAAAAGCATATGATAATCTCAGTAGATGCAGAAAAAGCCTTTGACAAAATTCAGCACCCATTTATGATTAAAACTCTTCAAAAAATGGGCATAGAAAGAACCTACCTCAACATAGTAAAGGCCATATATGATAAGCCTACAGCAAACATTATTCTCAATGGTGAGAAACTGAAAGCATTCCCCCTAAGATCAGAAACAAGACAAGGGTGTCCACTTTCACCACTATTATTCAACATAGTTCTGGAAGTCCTAGCTATAGCAATCAGAGAAGAAAAAGAAAGAAAAGGAATCCAGATTGGAAAAGAAGACATAAAACTCACTGTTTGCAGATGACATGACACTATACATAGAAAATCCAGAAGATACTATCAGAAAATTGCTAGAGCTGATCAGTGAATTTAGCAAAATTGCAGGATACAAAATCCATACACAGAAATCACTTGCATAACAATGAAAAATCAGAAAGAGAAATTAAGGAGTCAATCCCATTCACCATTGCAACAAAAAGAATTAAAGGTCTAGGAATAAACTTACCTAAGGAGACCAAAGAACTGTATACAGAAAATTATAAAACACTGATGAAAGAAATCAAAGATGACATAAACAGATGGAGAGATATTCCATGTTCCTGGGTGGGAAGAATCAATATCGTGAAAATTAGTACACTGCCAAATACAATCTACAGATTCAATGTGATCCCTATCAAATTACCAATGGCATTTTTCACAGAACTAGAACAAAAAATTTCACAATTCATATGGAAACACAAAAGACACTGGATAGCCAAAACAGTATTGAGAAAGAAGAATGGAGCTGGAGGAATCAACCTTCCTGACTTCAGGTTATACTACAAAGCTACAGTCATCAACACAGTATGGTACTGGCACAAAAACAGAAATATAGGCCAATGGAACAAGATAGAAAGCCTAGAAATAAACTCATGCACCTATGGGTACCTTGTTTTTAACAAAGGAGGCAAGAATATACAATGGGGCAAAGACAGTCTCTTCAATAAATGGTGCTGGGAAAACTGGACAGCTACATGTAAAAAAATGAAATTAGAACACTTCCTAGCACTATACACAAAGATAAACTCAAAATGGATTAAAGACCTAAATGTAAAGCCAGAAACTATAAAACTCTTAGAGGAAAACATAGGCAGAACATTCGATGACATAAATCAAAGCAAGATCCTCTATGACCCACCCCCTAGAGTAACAGAAATAAAACAGAGATAAAAACAAAAGTAAAACAAGTGGGACTTGATTAAACTTAAAAGCTTTTGCACAGCAAAGGAAACTATAAGCAAAAGACGACCCTTGAAATGGGAGAAAATAATAGCAAATGAAACAACTGACAAAGGGTTAATTTCCAAAGTATACAAGTAGCTCATACAACTCAATACCAGGGAAACAAACAACCCAATCAAATAGTGGGAAAAAGATCTAAACAGTCATTTCTGCAAAGAAGACATACAGATGGCTAACAAACACAAGAAAAGATACTCAACATCGCTCATTATTAGAGAAATGCAAATCAAAACCACAATAAAAGATATCACCTCACCCCAGTCAGAATGGCCATTATCAAATAGCTTACAAACAATAAATGCTGGAGAGGGTGTGGAGAAAAGGGAATGCTCTTGCACTGTTGGGAATGTAAATTGGTACAGCCACTATGGAAGACAGTATGGAGATTCCTTAAAAAATGGAATAAAACCACCATATGACCCAGCAATCCCACTCCCAGGCATATACCCTGAAGAAACCAAAATTGATAGAGACACATGTATCCCATTGTTGATTGCAGCACTATTTACAATAGCTAGAACATGGAAGCAAACTAGATACCCATCGACAGATGAATGGATAAAGAAGGTGTTGCACATATATACAATTGAATATTACTCAGCCATAAAAGGAATGCCTTTGAGTCCATTCTAATGAGGTGAATGAACCTGGAACCTATTATACAGAGTGAAGTGAGTCAGAAAGAGGATACATATCATATTCTAAAGCTCATATACGGAATCTATAAAAATGGTTCTGAAGAATTTATTTACAGGGACAGCAGTGGAGAAACAGACATAGAGAACAGACTTATGGACATGGGGAGAGGGGAGGAGAGGGTGAGATGTGTGGAAAGAGTATATGGAAACTTACATTACCATGTGTAAAATAGATAGCTTTTGGGAATTTGCTGTATGGCTCAGGAAACTCAAATGGGGCTCTGTGTCAACCTAGAGGGGTGGGGTGGGGGGGAGATGGGAGGAAGGTTCAAAAGGGAGGGGATATATATATATATACTTATGGCTAATTCATGTTGAGGTTTGACAGAAAACAACAAAATTCTGTAAAGCAATTATCCTTCAATTAAAAAAAAGCTGGGGAAGAAAACTCGCAGTGAACAAAATGAGTCTACTAAATGCATAGTCCATGACTCTCATGTACATTTCTATCCTTCTAAGAGTATTTTTATCATGGACTTTAAGTATTTGTCTTTAAAATTGTTTGTTTGTTTTTTATTAAGTTTTTTACAATCCCTGTCCTGAAATCTAAGCTCAGAGGAAATAATTTAAGTGGAGGCCATGAAGAAATATAATTTCCTTAAGAATCCTTGGAAAGTTCTTTTTTATTAAATACCATCTAAGCCTGTCTTTGCTGCTTCTCCTTTTTCATATTGGTCATTCACTAAGCATAAAAGACATCTAATATTTAAGAGTCAGCTTGCTAATAAAGATAAAACTGGCAGGTTTCCCCTCTCCTCTCCATAGTGTGCCCTACAGACTGCACACAAAGCAATTACAACTCACCAGTCAGCCCTTTTCCATGTGACAGCATCAGCAATTTTGCTCAGGGCTTCTTTTTTTTTTGATGAATAAAAGCAGAAATAATGGCCTAATTCACTACAAAGAAAAATAAAAACCCATTCCTGTCACTTTCTCCAAAACAATGCAATATTTTTTTTATCAACATATAGTTGATTTACAATGTTGTGTTAATTTTTGCTATTTAGCAGATTGATTCAGCTATACACAAACATGCATTCTTTTTCATATTCTTTTCCATTATGGTTTGTCACAGGATGTTGACTATGATTCCCTGTGCTATACAGTAAGACCTTGCTGTTTATCCATTCTGTATGTAACAGTTTGCATCTGATAATCTCAAGCTCCCATTCCACCCCTCCGTCACCGGCCTTCCCCCTTGGCAACCACACAAGTCTGTGTCTGAGACTACAAAACAATGTGGTATTAACCCAGGTCCTTTCTAATTAAACCAAGGCCATCTAATTACGCATTTAAATCCAATGAGGATTTTTAGCAATATCAAACTGAAAGATTCTTTAGAAAAATATGAAAATGGAGGAAGATATGTGAATTCAGAGGAAAACAACTCCTAATGTTTGAATTTCCTGTGTTTTAAATATATTTCCAAGTTTTTTTTTATTTTCATGGATCCCAGTAAAGTCTTACTTTGTCTTCCAGTGCTGGTCTTAACACAGCTTGACACATTCTCAAGCTTTTCCATGTAATTTGAAGGGAGATGCTTGAAATATCCAGTTACTTCAGGGAACAGAGCAGTCACATAGCTTTCAACACCAAGAACAACTAGTACTTATTTCATTCCCTGGAGGGCACTTGAGAACTTCTCTGGGGTTCACTTTGTTTTCCAACCCCTCAACCCAAAAAACTGGAAATAATCATCTTTCTCTACATTAAAGGAGCTAGAAAAAATATCTTCTAATATTTCACCATATTTGAGATAATAACAGCAACAATAGACAGTAATTCAGTAGAAAACCCTTCTTTATCCCAGGGGTTGGGGAGGGGACAGCAGTACTCTGGAAACTGGATTCATTAGAGGGCAGTGCACCCCAGAGAGGATCTCAGCCTATGAGTCCTGGGGCTGTAAGACCAGCAAACAGAGCAAATGTTTGCAATGTAATGTTAAGTGCAAAAAAAAAAAAATTGAATTGAGATGTTCTATACGAATTATGTATGCGTGTGGATAAGCATCTCATAGTAGTTATGAGCTTAATCTTGACCTTATTCAGAATCATTCCTGTCTTCACTTACAAGCCATATAAGTGGGTGGGTTGCTTAAAAGCCTTTGAGCCTCAGTTTCCTCATCTGATAATGGAGACAATCATAGATACCGCCTAGTCCTGCTTTGAGCATTCAAAGGGATCATATATGTAAAACATCCAGCATGGTGTCAAGCATACAATGTTGCTCAACAAAAATAGCAGGTTGATGACGATAATGACAAAAACTACTAAAAAGGAGCAGAACAAAATTAAAATAATTTTAGTTATTGGACTAAAGTTGTTCATAGGTTAGTTGAATTGCTTTATCTTATCGAGATTTATAGTAAAGAGTTTGTGGTGAAATATATTTTTAAGTGAAATTCTCTTAGGTAAACATTCTGTTTTTCCTCATATCCTATCTTCAGCATTTTTAAACCTCAGAGCAAAAATTTTTCATGTTGCTACAAAGTGTTATTTTAGTCATTTTAACGTCTGGAATATCATTATCACATTTTTGCTATTTTTTAAAAATTCCTAACTGAATCATCTCTCTCAAAAAGGAAGAAAATGGAATACATAGATAATTTATCTTGTAAGTCTTTTAAATATTATTCCTCATGAGCTATGTAGCTTTAGGGATGGTACAGTATATTTCTCTTAGAATTTTCAGTGTGAAATTTTTTATCTGATGGAAAATTAAAAATATTTAATAAATTATACATATGCCAACTACTCATTACAAAATGATTCTTCAAATATGAGTTCCACGAATCATTTAGCAGTTTCTTTAAAAGTAACTATATGTTACAGAGGCGAATAGGGCGGGGTAACTTAAGGCTAAACTATTCCATCACTGACAACGAAAGGTCATTCAGAAATAAAGATTTAATGCCTCTGAAATTAATAATGAGTCACACTGGAAAATTTTAATTTATTAAACTTTGATTTATATATCATTCACTGTTCCTAGCCTTTTAAAAGTAGCTGACTCGCCAGCACTTATGTGAAAAAGATCAAATAAAGGCTAGCCCCAGGCAACAGCTGCCATCTCATTTACTAGACTGTAACCACTATTCTTATGTCATGTCTATCACCAGGTTCACCAAGAAGACTGTCTCCCTATCACCAACATCAGCACCATCACCAACATCTCCACCATCACGGTCACTTCCTCTGCCTTGACTGATTTATTATTCACTTTTTAAAATCTCCCTACTTATTGACCCTGTATGTTTTATTAATAGAAAGGAAGGAAATTGGGTACAGATTTCCCATAAATTGTTGTATTTTAATCTCAGGTTTAAATTATAATATATTCTTTGTTTTATTTATTTATGGCTGTGCTGGCTCTTTGTTGCTGCACGGGCTTTTCTCTGGTTGTGGTGTGCAGGCTTCTCATTACAGTAGCTTCTCTTGTTGCAGAGCACAGTCTCTGGGCAGGCAGGACTCAGTAGTTGTGTCACATGGGCTTCATAGTTGAGGTTCCTGGGCTCTAGAGCACAGGCTCCATAGTTAGGGTGCATGGGCTTAGATGCTCAGCAGCATGCGGGATCTTTCTGGATCAGGGATCAAACCTGTGTCTCCTGCATTGGCAGGAGGAGTCTTTACCACTGAGCTACCAGGGAAGCCTTGATGTATTCTTATGAAACTAAGGATGACAGGTAGTCACCTCCATATCCAGGATGGAGTCTTGGAACATCAGGCTCCTAATGCCAACTAGGAAACAGCATCAAACCAGGAATCTGAGGAGGTCTCCAACCTATTTGGCCATCACAAAGGTACTGTGATGGATCCCAAGGAAAGTTCTCAGCACCAGGGTGCCCTCCAGAAAACAAGGGCCTCCATAATATCAAGGAGTCAAAGAAACAGTGTAATTAAAACATGACAGCAGCTTCAACTTAATTACCTTCTGGTGTCTGCTCTTCTGGTGGTCCTGATCTGAAGCTGGGCATCCAGGACACCAGTGGTCTTGACCACAAAAGCAAGAACAACAATTTGCTGAATTACAAGACTGTTGAATATTCTCAATCTAAAAGATATTGCATACAGTTTCCTAAACCTGGCTAATAATAAGAACCACTTGATGAAGACTAGTTTTTGGTTCTATTAAATGAGTTCTAGAAATTTGGGCTTCTATAATTTAAAGACTCCTTTAGGTGATCCTGATGATTCTCTATGCTTGAGCACCATAGAATATAGACAGCAGTTTCAGCTCTTCATCAATCCTGGCATTACAAAACTCCCTGATCTGAGTATTCTTTGACAATAGAACGCATGTGGGGCCAGATCAGGAAATAGGTGCCTGAGAACCTGAAGTGGAACCCCTGGCTTTTCCTTGCCCAGTTCTGACCCCATCAGGCAGAGAATTCTATCTACAAAAAAGAATAATGGGATGTCAGCAGGCCTTGGGAAATTGTTGGTGTGAGAAATCTTTGATCATCCAGCCCCAAGTTTTAGCTGACCAAGAAGATGCACTAGTTATCATTGGAACTCCAGAACTATGCAGAGGAGCCCCAGGGGTCAAGGACTTCAAAGGCCTCTAATCTAGTAGGATGATCAGTTCTGTTTCATAGCCTGAAAGTCTCTCACCCAGAAATTACCGTGGATGACTCCATTTAAACTCTTAACATAACTGCCAAAGATGTGGGGACTTAGGAGTAGGCCAAGTCGTATATTCAAACAAAACTGTAATTTGAAAAGATTTGTGTACCCCTATGTTCATAGTAGCACAATTCACGATAATCAATTCATGGAAACAACCTAAATGTCCATGGACAGATAAATGGATAAAGATATGGTACATAGATACAATGGAATACTCCTCAGCCTTAAAAAAGAATGAAATAATGCCATTTGCAGTAACTTGGATGAACCTAGAGATTATTGAGCTAAGTGAAGTAAGTCAGAGAGAGAAAGACAAATACCATGGGGTGTCATTTTCATTTATATGTGGAATCTAAAATATGATACAAATGAATGTATCTATGAAACAGAAACAGACTCACAAGCATAGAGAGCAGACTTGTGGTTGCCAAGGGGTGGGGGGTGAGGACAGATTGACTGGGAGTTTGGGATTAGCAGATGCAAACTGTTACATAGAGAATGGGTAAACAACAAGGTCCTACTGCATAGCACAGAGAACTATACTCAATATCCTATAATAAAGTGTAAAACATGTATACACACACATATATAACTGAATCACTTTGTTGTATACCAGAAACTAACATAACATTGTAAATCAACTACACTTCAGTTTTTAAGAATCATAAAAGGAAAAGGCCAAGGTGGAATTAAAATCTGGGGTCTCCTTTCCCAGTTCTAAATCTAAATGAGGATGCATTGGCAACAAACTTCATTTAAGACTGCTCCCATCCCCATACAAAGACATTCCTCCTTGTATCTTCAAAAAGAATGACTCTGTCCCCTCCCCCAAACTGTCTTCCTCCTTCATACATTCGAGCTACTGCATCTTTGGTCATAGAGGGAAATTGTCCATCTCCATGGAAGAGCCAACTACACCATCTCTGACTCTAGCAATCTTTTTATTTTGTAGAATGCTACTCAAAAATCTCAAAACTTTCATCATCTTCCCAACTTCCCACCTTCTTTGAGCCATTTACCTAATAGAGCACATTTGGGCTCGGAGTTCCTCCATCTCTATAGGTGCTGAGACAGCACTCCTGGAGTTAAAGGCTGGCTGAGTTACCGTGACATTTGGATACAATTTTCCACCCAGAATGTGGCTTTCCACAATAATTAGGAGCCAGTCTCTACTAAACTGTGATACTTAAAGTTCAAGCAGGCCTGCATGCCTGAGAGGCATAGAGAAACTCAAAGCTTCCACCTGACTCTCCTCTCATTCTTAATTATTCCCCCACCTCTGCCAAAGACCAGAGGACCTCTGCTAGGAATGCTCCTGGGTAACAGAAGTAGTCTGCCCATCATCTGTATTCCAGCATCCCCTTTCCTCTTGCCTCCACAGAAATTCCACTCTTCTCTGCTGGCCACAAGGACCCTATGCTTCATACCCAGTACCAAGCCCCACTGAATCAAGATCGAGAAGATGCAGGGAGTTTCCAAGAATATCAAAGCTTGATTCTGTTCTTGGTTAATGAGGAAAGCAGTAGGTGCCAGAAATCACGGAGTTCTGCCTTTAGCCTTTGAAATGGAGTACATATAACAGACCATCTAAAGCCACATGAACAGAGAGAATCAAAGTAAACACATCCAGGAATTCCCTGGTGGTCCAGAGGTTAGGACTCAGTGCTCTTACTGCTAAGGGCTGGGAGTTCAGTCCTTGGTTGGGGAAGAAAAACCCAACCAGCTCCACAGCACTTAAAAAAAAAAAAAGCAAAGGAAACACATCCCACACAGCCCTTTAAATGGATCTGACTCACCTATGCATTGCTCCACAGAGAGTAAAGGGAATCACACGAGTGTCCACAGCCTATCCTAAGATGTCCCCATAAGGTCGCCTCACATACCTGTTTGTGTTTCGTTAGATCCTCCTCTTTGGTTTCGGATTCTCATTCAGTTATATTGAATACCACACCGTGTCCTTCCAACGATCCCCCAGCACCAACCCCATTGGCTTTCATCCGTCAGGTCACACAGATTTAAACAAATTGGGCTGGCCTCACCCTCCTAAAATTTTCTACTATGAGTAGGAAGTTGAGAACACAGAATTTTAAGACTATGCTTACTATTTGAGCAAGGTACTTCCTGTTCAGTTTAATGCCTTAGATTCAGTGTAACTCTGTACTATGTCTGACTGGATTCTGGGAAGGCCCAAACCATGAAAAAAGCTAATTTCCCCATATTCAGGAAGGCTGAGCTCTCTTATGGTGGAGCTAACATCATCTGTGTTCTTCTACTAATGTGTATTCAGCATGTAAGTGAGGACTTGGCAAAGTGACAGAGGGTATATTTGTCCAGGGGCAAAAGTAATTTATTAAGATATGAAGAGATACAGGTGTTCTTTGAATTAATGATAAGAAAGCTGTGTGGGACTTTTATTAGTAGCATTATTTTAAAAATAATATGCTGATTTGGATGGTTCTTGGGTTTTCAGAGATTGACCTTTGAATTCAGTCTCAAATTCTGAAGCAGAATGCAACATTACAGGAAACTTTCAAGGACTTCTGAGCTTCATGCCTAGGTTTAATTATTTCTCCCCAGTTGTGAACTTTGGCAAAATGACAGAAGTGCTACTGGCATGCCAGCAAGCTGCCCATTCCTGTAGAGACTGATAAATCATTTTTGATCTGACCAGAATTCCCATCCAACTTTACCATCATACAGATTTAAACAAGTTGGACAGATTTAAACAAGATGGACATGAGTACCATCCATGGAAAGCAAGTTAATAGCTCAAGGAGGAAGGCAAGTCGAAGAACTGATGCTTTTGAACTGTGGTGCTGGAGAAGACTCTTGAGCATCTCTTGGACAGCAAGGATACCAAACCAGTCAATCCTAAAGAAAATCAACCCTGAGTATTCATTGGAAGGGCTGATGCTGAAGCTGAAGCTCCAATAATTTGGCCACCTGATGCTAAGAGCTGACTCATTGGAAAAACCCTGATGCTGGGAAAGATTGAGGGCTGAAGGAGAAAGGGGCAACAAAGGATGAGATGGCTGGGATGGCATCATCAGGTCAATGGACACAAGTTTGAGCAAACTCTGGGAGATAGTGAAGGACAGGGAAGTCTGGTGTGCTGCAGGCCATGGCTGCTTCAGGCCATGACCAAGTGACTGAACAACAACAAAAGGAAGGAAAGTCACACTATGTCTGTTATTTGCCAAGTGGGCCACTGTCTGGTATGCATTTGGTAATAAGTATCAGTATTGAACATGTTTGTACCATTTAAACCTGGCCTCTGAATTCAGTAGCTGGAACATCAAGCAACTCTTTCTTTGGGGCCACTCTCCACACTGAATCATCACATTTTGGTCCTCTTCTTCTGGAATCTCTCATGTAGCCTTAAATAGGATGCTGTAATTTTACATCTAACACATTAAAGACAATTTCCATTGGACACCTTTCACAGAATATAGATAAATCACGTGTTTTACTACCTGAATATGGCTCAATAGAAATGAGACTTTTAAAAGCAGGATTTTTAACATTGCAGGACCTGTTAGTAAAAATTATGCTTATGATGATGGCACCTACATGAACTAGAATAAAGAGGAAAAACAGCCAGAAAATCAGACTTCTGAGATGGCAAATTAGGCAGCATCTGTTCAACTTGGCATGGCTTCTTGAAATAACTTCACACCATTCAAAGGCTGACACTTGGCACAGCCAAAGGGCCTCATCGATTAACAAGCCTGAATCTGTATCTAGATCTGGACCACAAACCTTTTCTTGTTTCTCTATACTGGACCTCCAATTTCAATGATCATTTCCAGAGAGGGCATGGTTCTGTCTTTAACTTGACCATACATTCACAGCATCCCTGGCTGTGACTTTGGTTCCTCTTAATCACTACCTTGCACCTTTGACCTGGCAATGAGCCCATAGATTATGTGATTCAGGCACCCTCATAACTTGACTTGTCCTCCCAATACTACTCTTCACCATGATGCTCTCCCTTGGCTCTGCCCAGCAGCAACCACCTCTTGGAATCTGAAAGGTGGTGGGGAGATTTCCTTTGTTATGACATGCTTCTCTATGAACATTTTCCTAACACATTAATATAGAATGGAAAACTCCCTCTTTGTGGTCCTACTGTACCTTTGTTGTAAAATTCGTTGAATTCATTAATTTACTTTTGTGGTTATTTCCCCTACTCAATTTCTTAATGGCAAATATGAAATATCAGTATTCTTGCCTTGAGAACCCCATAAACAGTATGAAAAGGCAAAAAGATATGACACTGAAAGATGAACTCCCCAGATAGGTAGGTGCCCAATATGCTACTGGAAAAGAGTAGAAAAACAGCTCCAGAAAGAATGAAGAGGCTGAGCTGAAGTGAAAACATGCCCAGTTGTGGATATGACTGTTGATGGAAGTAAAGTCTGATGCTGTAAAGAACAATATTGCATAGGAATCTGGAAGATCTGTGAATCCAGGTAAACTGGAAGTTGTCAAACAGGAGATTACAAGAGTGAACATCAACATTTTAAGAATCAGTGAACTAAAATGGATTGGAATGGATGAATTTAATTCACATGACCATTATATCTACTACTATGGGCAAGAATCCCTTAGAAGAAATGGAGTAGCCATCATAGTCAACAAAAGAGTCTGAAATGCAGTACTTGGATGCAATCTCAAAAATGATAAAATGATCTGTTCATTTCCAAGGCAAATCATTCAATATCACAGTAATACAAGTCTATGACCCAACCTGATATTGAATGGTTCTATGAAGACCTACAAGACCTCCTAGAAATAACACCCAGAAAAGATGTCCTTTTCATCATTTGGGACTGGAATGCTACAGAAGGAAGTCAAGAGATACCTGGAGTAACAGTCAAGTTTGGCCTTGAAACACAAAACGAGGTAAGGCAAAGGCTAACAGAGTTTTGCCCAGAGAAGGCACTGGTCATAACAAATGCCTTCTTCCAACAACATAAATGATGATTGTACACATGGGTATCACCAGATGGTCAATACCAAAATCAGGTTGATTATATTCTTTGTAGCTGAAGATGGAGAAGCTCTATACAATCAGCAAAAGCAAGGCCAGGAGCTGACTGTGGCTCAGATCATGAACACCTTATTGTAATATTTAGACTTAAATTAAAGAAAATAGGGGAAATCACTAGGCCATTCAGGTATGACCTAAATCAAATCCCTTACAATTATACAGTGGGTGTGACAAATAGATTCAGGGGATTAGATCTGATAGAGTGCCTGAAGATCTATGGACAGAGATTTGTAACATTGTAGAGGAGGTAGTGAACAAAACCATCCCCAAGAAGAAGAAATTCAAAATGGTAAAATGGCTGTCTGAGGAGGCTTTACCAATAGCTGAGAAAGAAGAGAAATGAAAGGCAAAGGAGAAAAGGAAAGATATACCCATCTGAACAAGGAGTTCCAAAGAATAGCAAGGAGAGATCAGAAAGCCATCCTCAGTGATCAATGCAAAGAAATAGAGGCAAACAAGAGAATGGGAAAGACTAGAGATCTCTTCAAGAAAATTAGAGATGTCAAGGGAACATTTCATGCAAGATAGGCTTGATAAAGGACAGAAACAGTATGGACTTGATAGAAGCAGAAGATATTAAGAGAAGGTGGCAAGAATATACAGACAAACTATACAGAAAAGATCTTAATGACCCAGATAACCACAATGGTGTGATCACTCACCTAGAGCCAGACACCCTGGAATGTGAAGTCAAGTGGGCCTTAGGAAGCATCACTATGAACAAAGCTAGTGGAGGTGATGGAATTCCAGTTGAGCTATATCAAATCTTAAAAGATGATTCTGTGAAAGTGCTACACTCAATATGCCAGCAAATTTGGAAAACACAGCAGGGGCCACAGGATTGGAAAAGGTCAGTTTTCATTCCAATCCCAAAGAAAGGCAATGCCAAAGAATGCTCAAACTACCGCACAATTGCACTTATCTCACAGGCTAGCAAAGTCATGCTCAAAATTCTCCAAGACAGGCTTCAACAGTACATGAACCGAGAACTTCCAGATGTTCAAGCTGGTTTTAGAAAAGGCGGAGGAATCAGAGATCAAATTGCCAACACCCGTTGGATCATATAAAAAGCAAGAGAATTCTAGAAGAACATCTACTTCTGCTTCATTGACTATAAAACTTTTGACTGTGTGGATCACAAACTTTGGAAAATTTGTCAAGAGATGGGAATACCAGGCCACCTTACCTGCCCTCTGAGAAATCTGTATGTAGGTCAAGAAATGACAGTTAAAACCAGACATGGAACAACAGACTGGTTCCAAGTGGGAAAAGGAGTACGTCAAGGCTGTTTATTGTTACCCTGCTTATTTAACTTATATACCAAATACATCATGTGAAATGCCAGGCTGGATGAAGCACAAGCTGGAATCAAGTTTGCCAGAAAAAATATCAATAACCTCAGATTTGCAGATGACACCACCCTTATGGCAGAAAGCAAAGAGAAACTAAAGAACCTCTTGATGAAAGAGAGAGAGAAGAGTGAAAAAGTTGGCTTAAAACTCAACATTCTAAAAACGAAGATCATGGCATCCAGTCCCATCACTTCATGGCAAATAGACGGGGAAACAATGGAAACAGTGACAGACTTTATCTTTTTGGGCTCCAAAATCACTGCAGATTATGACTGCAACCATGAAATTTAAAGACACTTGCTCTTTGGAAGAAAAGCTATGACAAACCTAGATAGCATATTAAAAGCAGAGACATACTTTACCATCAAAGGCTTATATAGTCAAAGCTATGGTTTTTCCAGTAGTCATGTATGGATGTGAGAGTTAGACCATAAAGAAAGCTGAGCACTGAAGAACTGACGCCTTTGAACTGTGGTGTTGGGAACGATCTTGACTACAAGGAGATCAAACCAGGCAATTCTAAAGGAAATTAATCCTGAGTGTTCTTTGGAAGGACTGATGCTGAAGTTGAAGCTCCAATACTTTGGCTGCCTTATGTAAAGAACTGACTCATTGGAAAAGACACTGATGCTGAGGAAGATTGAAACTAAGAGGAGAAGGGGACAACAGATGATGCCTTGATCGGATGGCACCACCAACTCTATAGACATGAGTTTGAGCAAGCTCTGGGAGTTGGAGATGGACAGGGTTGCTTGGTGTGCTGCAGTCCCTGGGGCCGCAAAGAGTCAGACATGACTGAGTGACTGAACTGAACTGAAGTATCATTTAACTTTTTAATTTCCCCATTGTCTTGTACAGGGTGTTCATGGCACATCATAAGTCTTCAATAAATGCTTGATGAATGAGTGAATGAATGATTGCTTTCATAATGCACTCAGCTTTCCCCCAACACTAGGTGGAAATTCTATTATCAATTGAATCATTTCCACTTAAATCACCCTAAAGTTACTGGTATGTCTATCAATCACAGAAAGTACCACATCTACTTCTAGGAAAGTCATACAAACTTTCAGGTTCTTCATTAAGATAAGAATATTGAATTTCTATAGTATATTTTCATTCATGTCTTATTTATTTAGATGATTAATTATCCCTGACCTTAAGGGCTTACTGTGTCATAGGCTTAGCATTTACATGTATTATATTCATAAATTATTACTATAATCCTATGAAGTAGGTAGTAATGTTACCTTGAAGAAATGAAATGTAGGATGGTTAAGAAACTTTCCCAGGTTGACAAAGCTAGTAAGTGAGAGAACCAGCAATGGACCTAGTACCTGATTTCAGAGCCCCCATCTTATCTACTATATAGCACACCTCAGAGAAAAATCTATTCCTCTACCAAAAACACAGGCAGTGAAGATATACCTTCAATTATGATAAAGAGGGAAGTGGGAACCCTAGAAAGCAAAGCTATGGAGTGTATGGGAAAAGCTTAAAATCTTAATTATATGATTCCTTTGCCAGTTCTTTAGTGAAATATTGTACTGGTGGGCTATTCAATCCAATCAACAAAACAGAGAGATAGAAAACCTTGTAATTCTTATATCCAAGTAGACATCACCATTTCTATTATCTTTCATCTTTTGGTAACCTTGAGTTAATTTTCTTATTTTTCCTCTTTATTCTATTATTCTCTCAGATACCTGATATAAGAAAAGTACAGAAGAGTGCAGAGACACTTAGAGTCAAAGCAATTTAAAGATGTAAATCAGAGAAGAAGTTATGAGGACTCCCATTCTAGGTACATCCCCATCACAGCCATCAGTTCAGTTCAGTTAACTCAGTCGTGTCCAACTCTTTGTGACCCCATGAATCACAGCACGCCAGGCCTTCCTGTCCATCACCAACTGCCGGAGTCTACCCAAACCCATGTCCATTGAGTCGGTGATGCCATCCAGCCATCTCATCCTCTGTCTTCTCCAACAATACAGTTCAAAAACTCAGTTCTTTGGAGCTCAGCTTCCTTTATAGTCCAACTCACATCCATACATGACCACTGGAAAAACCATAGCCTTGACTAGATGGACCTTTGTTAACAAAGTAATGTCTCTGCTCTTTAATATGCTGTCTAGGCTGGTCATAGACCTGCCTCTTGAGAAACCTACATGCAGGTCAGGAAGCAACAGAACTGGACATGGAAAAACAGACTGGTTCCAAATAGGAAAAGGAGTACGTCAAAGCTGTATATTGTCACCCTGCTTATTTAACTTATATGCAGAGTACATCATGCGAAATCTTGGGCTGGATGAATCACAAGCTGGAATCAAGTTTCCTGGGAAAAATATCAATAACCTCAGATATGCAGATGACACCACCCTTATGGCAGAAAACAAAGGAGAACTAAAGAGCCTCTTGATAAAAGTGAAATAGGAGAATGAAACGTTGGCTTAAAGCTCAACCTTTAGAAAACTAAGACCATGGCATCTGGTCCCATCACTTCATGGCAAACAGATGAGGAAACAGTGGAAACAGTGGCTGACTTTATTTCTCTTGGGCTCCAAAATCACTGGAGATGGTGATTGCAGCCATGAAATTAAAAGACACTTACTCCTTGGAAGGAAAGTTATGACCAACCTAGACAGCATATTAAAAAGCAGAGACATTGCTTTGTCAGAGCCATCACTGTCCAACAATTTGAAGACCCCTGCCCTCCAACCTCTCAAAGAAAAAATGGCCAATAAGTTAAAAATTCAACTTCAACAGTACTTAGGGAAATAAAATTAAAACATCAGTGAGGTACCATTTCATAACTAGTAAGCTGACAAAATTTTTTAAGTCTGATAACACTAAATATTGGGAAATAAGAACTTGCAGCTCCTGCTGGTGGGCATGTAAATTAATATAACCACATCAGAGAGTGTGTGTATGCATTAGTCGCTCAGTCATGTCTGACTCTGCCACACTTTGGGCTGTAGCCTGCCAAGCTCCACTGTCCATGGGATTCTCCAGGCAAGAATACTGGAATGGGTTGCCATTCCCTCTCCAAGGGATCTTCCTGAGCCAGGAATTGAGCCCAGGTCTCCTACATTGCAGGAAGATTCTTTACCATCTGAGCCACCAGGGAATAATTTGGCAATAGCTATTGAAGTTAAAGATGTATGATACTCTGTGTCCCAGAAATTCTGCTCTACCTAGAGAAATACCTAGAGAAACTCTGTCACGTGCATATTCAAGGATGTTATTTGAAGCATTGTGTTGTAATAGAAGAAAATTAGAAACATAAGTGTACATTAATAACAGAATGAATAAATTCACATATAATCAGATGATAGAATACAATGTAGTAGTGAAATAAATAAGCTTGTTATATCAATAAAGATAGATCCCCAAAACAAAATGTTCACTGAGGAAAGCTACTTAGTGAAGATGTCATACAGTGTAAGAACATTTCTACAAACTTTGAAAGCACACACAATTCTCAGCATTATTCATAGATGTGTATGTGTAATCATAAGCATAACAATAAGCACAAGAAAGATATCCATCAACCCTGGTATAGTATAGTACCCATCTCTACAAGGAGAGAGAAAACTAGGATTAGTGTAGAGAACAAAGGTGACCACATGCTTAATATCTCCTTTCTTTTAAAAAACTGTCTGAAACCGTGGAAACAACCTAAATATTCATTGACAGAGGAATGATGAAGATGTGGCACATATATACAATGAGATACCACTCAACCAGAAAAAAGGATGAAATAATGCCATTTGCAACAACATGTATGGACCTAGAGATGATCATGCTAAGCAAAGTAAATCAGAAAGAGAAAGACAAATACCATATGATATTGCTTATATGTGAAATCTAAAATATGATGCAAACAGCATATCTATGAGACAGAAATGCATGCACATCCAGAAAACAGACTTGTGGTTACCGAGAGAGAGAGAGGGAAGGGGAGGGATGAATTGGGCTTTTGGGATTAGCAGATGCAAACTATTACATATAGGATGGATAAACAACAATGACGCATTGTATAACATAGGGACCTATATTCAATATTCTATGATAAACCACGATATAAAAGAATATGAAAAAGAATGGATATATATGTATACATATACATAAATACATATATATGTATACATATTCTGCTGTACAGCAGAACTTAACACATTATGAATCAACTATACTTCAATAAAATAAATTTTTAAAGATATTCTGAAGCAAATATAACAAAATAACAAAATTTGTGAAGTCTAGAGATCCAATATTCCATTGTTTATAATGTTAGCCTTTCTGTTTCTCTGTATGTTTAAAATATTTCAGTAAAATCTATTTCCCTACAATAAGCAGCTTCAAAACAGTTAAATCCAGGGTCTAGGCACTGAAGCGATTTAGCACACACACACAGTCAGAGGAACTGCAATTAAGGGCAAAGGGATTTGAAGATAAATGGACTCAGACAGCTCCAATGCTCCAGAGACTGCAAATTATTGTCAAGGCCTGGCTGTTAGTCCTCTAGGGCAGACGGCAGTTCCTCAGACCAGCCATGGTCATTTCCCAGCAAGAAATATGTTGAGTATCTGTCAAACAACCTTCTGATTTCTCTTAAAATCAGGTAGAGTTTCTGTAACTCACATTCTAATGTTGTTTATCTTTAGTAAATGTTGCTGCCCACACAGGCATGAAACTGACAATATTAAAGAATATTCAATTTCCAATAAAATACAGTAGCATAGGCTACAAAATCTGCCTTAACTGAGTCAGATCAAATATCTTTGATACAAAATTCTTATTTTCCTTGTGGTCCTTTCTTACACCCAGATTCTTGCTGTTAAATGACATAAAAAATATATCTTTGAGGACTTGGGAGCCAACTTGAAGAGTAGTACCAAAGATTGGACAATTTTCATATGAATAAGGGTAGTATCTGTGCATATGCATGCTAAGTCCCTTCAGTTGTATCTGACTCTTTGTGACCCTATGGACTGTAGTCCACCAGATTCCTCTGTCCATGGGATTCTCCAAGCAAGAATACTGGAGTGGGTTGCCATGCCCTTGACCAGGAGATCTTCCCAACCCAGGGACTGAGTCCAGTTCTCTTATGTCTCCTGAAGTGGTAGGCAGGTTCTTTGCCTGGGAAGCCCAAGTATCTGTAAGAGGTGTCAACTAAAATAAAGATGCACAATGTGAGGGCTGTGAATTTCAGTTTTATGTGGGGACTATAGCCTGGGAGTCAGCTTCCCAGAGCGCTCTGAGGAACAGCTCAGAAGAGGTAAGCAGGGAGGTCAAATATTTGTATTTTGGTGAAATCGGTATGTGCAAAACTAAGCACACATCTCAGTAGAAGGTTGCTGCTAGTCATAAGGAACAGATGTCTTACTTAATGGTTTTAGTGCTTTTCTAATTATGGAAAGATGCAAGGGTTTAGGGTTCATAAAATTTTCTTTGGAAAATATTTAACTATCTGAAGGCCTGTTCTGCCAGTTTTCCCAGAGCACAGAGTGCCTCCTTCCTTATCTCACACTGAACTCCTTTCAGGGTGTGTTAAAGGTCGAAGACTGCAATGGCTGATAACTTAATCCTTGTAGAACCATATATTGAGAGACATTCTTTAGTTGGCAGAAGTCCAAACACATCAAATATGTCTAAATCCGTAAGTTAATTACCACACCCACACATAGCTAGTTGGTCACGTTGGAGATGCTGTTTATTTAAAAATTGATAAATAAAAGGAAATAATTATTTATTCTGCTTTTCCTGTGTGAACTACTTGTTCAATCACTCAGTCCTGTTTGACTCTTTGTGACACCATGGACTGCAGCAGGTCAGGCTCCTCTATCCTTCACTATCTCCTGGAGCTTACTTAAACTCATGTCCATTGAGTCAGTGATGCTGTCTAACCATCTCATCCTCTGCCACCCCCCCCCTTCTTCTTTTGCCTTCAGACTTTCCCATCATAAGGGTCTTTTCAAATGAGTCAGTTCTTTGCATCAGATGACAAAAGTTATTGGAGCTTTAGCTTCAGCATCACTCCTTCCAATGAATAATCAGGGTTGATTTCCTTTAAGACTGAGCACTTCAATCTCCTTGCAGTCCAAGGGACTCTCAAGTCTCTTCCAGTGCCACAGTTAGAAAGCATCAGTTATTTGGTGCTCAGTCTTCTTTATGATTCAGCTCTCACATCCATTCATGATTTGGAAAAATCATAGCTTTGACTGTATGGACCTTTGTCGGCAAAGTGATGTCTCAGCTTTTTAACATGCTGTCGAGGTTTGTCATAGCTTTCCTTCCAAGGAGCAAGTGTCTTTTAATTTCAGGGCAGCAGTCATTGTCTGCAGTGATTTTGGATCCAAAGAAAATAAAATTTGTCACTGTTTCCACTTTTTCACCTTCTGTTTGCCATGAGGTCATGGGACTGGAAGCCATGGTGGTAGTTTTTTTGAATGCTGAGTTTCAAGCCAGCTTTTCCACTCTTCTCTTTCACCCTCATCAAGAAGCTCTTTAGTTCGTCTTCATTTCTGCCATTTGAGTGGTATCATCTGCATATTTGAGGTTGTTGATATTTCTCCCAGCAATCTTGATTCCAGTTTGTGAGTCACCCAGCCTGGTATTTCACATGAAATTAATAAACAGGGTGACAATATACAGACTTGATGTACTCCATTCCCAATTTTGAAACAGCCCATTGTTCCATGGGCTTCCCTGATATTTCAGTTGGTAAAGAATCCACCTTTGTACATATACACAATGAAATGTTACTCAGCCGTTAAAAATAATACATTCAAATCAGTTCTAATGAGTGGATGAAACTGGAGCCTATTATACAGAGTGAAGTAAGCCAGAAGGAAAAACAACAATACAGTATACTGACACATACATATGGAATTTAGAAAGATGGTAACAATAACTCTGTATGTGAGAGAGCAAAAGAGATGAAGATGTAGAGAACAGTCTTTTGGATTCTATGGGAGAGGGCGAGGGTGGGATGATATGGGAGAATGGCATTGAAACATGTAAATTATCATATGTGAAATGAATCACCAGCCCAGGTTTGATGCATGATACAGGGTGCTCAGGGCTGGTGTACCAGGATGACCCAGAGGGATGGAATCGGGAGGGAGGTGGGAGGGGGAGTTCTGGAAGGGGAACACATGTATACCCATGGTGGATTCATGTCAATGTATGGCAAAACCAGCACAATAATGTAAAGAAAAAGGTCTTTCTTGAATTTGTTACAATAAAAAATAAATAAATTTTAAAAATGGAGAAAAAAATAAAAATAAAAGGTAGAATTTGAAAAAAAAAAAAAAAGAATCCACCTTTACCAATCAATGCAGGAGATCCTGGTTTAATTCCTGGGTCTGGAAGATTGCCTGGAGAAGGGAAAGGCTACATACTCCAGTATTCTGGCCTGGAGAATTCCATGGACTGTACAGACTATGGGGTTGCAAAGAGTAGGACATGACTGAGCAACTTTCACTTCACTTAACTTCATTGTTCCATATCTGGTTGTAATGCTGCTTCTTGAGCTGCATACAGATTTCTCAGGAGGAAGGAAAAGTGGTCTGGTATTCTCATCTTTTTAAAAATTTTTCACAATTTGTTGTGATGCACACAATCAAAGGCTTTTGCATAGTCAATGAAGCAGAAGTAGATGTTTTTCTGGAACTCTCTTGCTTTCTCTATGATCCAACAGATGTTGGCAATTTGATTTCTAGTTCCTCTGCCTTTTTAAAATCCAGTTTGTACCTCTGGAAGTTCTTGGCTCATGTACTGCTGAAACCTAGCTTGAAGGATTTTGAATATTACCTTACTAGCATGTGGAATTAATGCAATTGTGTGGCAGTCTGACCATTCTTTGGCATTACCCTTCTTTGGTAGTAGAAGGAAAACTGATCTTTTCCAGTCTTATGGCCATTGCTGTTTTCCAAATTTACTGACATATTGAGTGCAACACTTTAACACGATCATGTCTTGGGATTTGAAATAGCTCAGCTGGATTTCTGTCACCTCCACTAGCTTTGTTCATAGCAATGCTTCCTAAGGTCCACTTGACTTCACACTCCAGGATGTCTGGCTTTAAGTGAGTGATTATCCAGATTGCTAAGGCTTTTTTTTTTTTGTATCTTTCTGGGCATTTTTGCCACCTCTTCTTAGTCTCTTCTGCTTGTTAGGTCCTTAGTGTTTCTGTCCTTTATCATGCCCATCCTTGCTTGAAATGTTCCCCTGATATCTCCAGTTTTCTTGAAGAGATCTCTAGTCTTTTCAATTTTATTGTTTTCCTCTATTTCTTTGCATTGTTAATTTAAAAAAGCCTCCTTATGTCTGGGCTTCCCAGATGGTCCAGAGGGTAAAGCGTCTGCCTGCAATGCAGGAGACCTGGGTTTGATCCCTGGGCTGGGAAGATCCCCTGGAGAAGGAAATGGCAACCAACTCCAGTATTGCCTGGAGATCCCATGGATGGAGGAGCCTGGTAGGCTACAATCCACTGGGTTGCAAAGAGTCGGACACCACTGAGCGACTTCACTTTCACTTCTTATGTCTCCTGTTGCTATTCTTTTGGAACTCTGTATTGCAAAGAATGCAGAATTGCATATATCTTCTCCCTTTCCCCTTTCCTTTCACTTCTCTTCTTTCCTCAGCTATTTGTAAAGCCTCCTCAGACAGCCAATTTGCCTTATTGCATTTCTTTTTCTTTGGGATAGTTTTGGTCACTACCTCCTATACAGTGTTAGAAACCTCCATCCATGGTTCTGCAGGCAATCTGTGTCCCAGATCTAATCCCTTGAATATACTTGTTACTTCCACTACAGAATCACAAGGGATTTGATTTAGGTCATACCTGAATGGTCAATTGATTTTCCCTACTTTCTTCAAAAGTAGGGAAAGTTTTTTCTTCAAAATTCAAAAGCCTGAATTTTGCAACAAGGAGCTGATGATCTGAGCCACAGTCAGCTCCAGGTCTTGTTTTTGCTGACTGTATAGAGAAAGAATACAATCAGTTTGATTTCAGTATTGGCCATTTGGTGAGGTCCATGTGTAGAGTTGTCTCTTGTGTTGTTGGAAAAGGGTGTTTGCTATGTGTGAACTATGAACTATGTTGCCATGTAAATAACAGATATGGCAAAATTTCTCTTTATAAATATCTTCCAGCAAGTAAATGAAAAAGCAAGAGAGTTGCAGAAAAACATCTATTTCCGCTTTATTGACTATGCCAAAGCCTTTGACTGTGTGGATCACTATAAACTGTGGAAAATTCTGAAAGAGATGGGCATACCAGACCACTTGACTTGTCTCTTGAGAAACCTGTATGCAGGTCAGGAAGCAACAGTTAGAACTGGACGTGGAACAACAGACTGGTTCCAAATAGGAAAAGGAGTAAGTCAAGGCTGTATATTGTCACCCTGTTTATTTAACTTATATGCAGAGTACATCATGAGAAATGCTGGGCTGGAGGAGGCACAAGCTGGAATCAAGACTGTCAGGAGAAATATCAATAACCTCAGATATGCAGATGACACCACCCTTATGGCATAAAGTGAAGAAGAACTAAAGAGCCTCTTGATGGAAGTGAAAGAGGAGAGTGAAGAAGTTGGCTTAAAGCTCAGCATTGAGAAAACTAAGAACATGGCATCTGGTCCCATCACTTCATGGTAAATAGATGGGGAAACAGTGGAAAAAGTGGCTGACTTTATTTTTCTGGGCTCCAAAATCACTGCAGATGGTGATTGCAGCCATGAAATTAAAAGACGCTTACTCCTTGGAAGGAAAGTTATGTCCAACCCAGATAGTATATTGAAAAGCAGAGACATTACTTTGTCAACAAAGGTCCATCTAGTCAAGGCTATGGTTTTTCTAGTGGTCATGACAACTGAGATGTGGATGTGAGAGTTGGACTGTAAGGAAAGCTGAGCACTGAAGAATTGATGCTTTTGAACTGTGGTGTTGGAGAAGACCCTTGAGAGTTCTTTGGACTGCAAGGAGATCCAACCAGTCCATCCTAAAGGAGATCAGTCCTGGGTGTTCATCGGAAGGACTGATGTTGAAATTGATACTCTAATATTTTGGCCACCTGATGCAAAGAGCTGACTCATTTGAAAAGACCCTGATGCTGGGAAAGATTGAGGGCAGGAGGAGAAGAGGACGACAGACAGTTGGATGGCATCACTGACTCAATGGACATAAGTTTGGGTGGACTCTGGGAGTTGGTGATGGAGAGGGAGGCCTGGTGTGCTGTGGTTCACGGGTTGGCAAAGAGTCAGACATGGTGAGTGACTGAACTGAACTGAACTGAAATGAAGAAGGAAAGCGAGAAGAGAAATATTGTCATTTTGCAAGCCGTAGGAATTAAATTAACCACACATTATACATCCGTAACTTCTCAGGGCACCAGAAAGGGACAATAAGACATATGTGCTTCCTGAGGAAAGTGTGTGAAGCAGTCCTGCAACGTAGAGGTTAATATTACAGTCAGCCACATGTTGCTCTGATAAGCCGTGAGAAAATCTCCACAGGAAAATGATAAGAGTGAAGCAAAGCAATAACCCAAATAAAAGTACATCAGGTTGATTAGTTGGGGTCGTCACACCCTGCTAAGCTAAAGAAAAACACGTGGACCTTGGAACGCCAGGTCAGCGCAGGTTCAGAACGCTGCTTGGGCACACACCAAGATGTTTTCCCAAGGCATATGGAGGTCTATGGCCTCCAGCTAGGTGATACCCCTGTACAAGAAAATAACAAAGATAATTAAAAAATAATCAATAAAATGGGAGACGTGAATGGAGACATAGGAGGCTGACTTCACTGTAGCACAAGAGATACTTTCTGCGTGCCAAGACACTAAATAAAAGCGATAAAGCTGCGAGGAACAGGGCTCTTGATCCAAGAGGTCTTGAGTCCACAGGTCCCATCTTTAAAACTTTAATTCTGCCTCTAGTTTCTTTTTCCCCAACTGTGCGTCGACTACATTCAATCCCTACCTGCTGCGCTGACTGCAGCAAGAAGCGCCGGATGTGGGGCTCGAAAATGAAGGATCGCTAAGAGCCAAACTGAAGTTGAAATATCAAGCAAAATTGAAGCTGAAATATCAAATGAAACTGAAGCTGAAATATAGGCTCACAGTCCTGAAGAAGAGTCGGGCGAGGCTCTGAAAATCCCCCTTTGCGGTAAGTAATACTCTCTTAGGCAGTGAAACCGGGGGAAAAGCATGGGAAATTCAGAAAGCTCGGAACAATACCGGCCATATGTATGCCTCTGAAGGTGGAAATGAGTGCCGGTTATTGGAGCTTTTAAAAACCATTGAGAAGCATCGCTCATGGTTCCCGTCTCTCGGTACTTTAGATTTAGGAACATGGGAAAAGATAGGTAGTGAATTAGAGGAACTTTTTTGCAAGGTAGTGCCCTTGCCTATGTCTATCTGGTCAACTTGGGCACTGCTAAAATCCATTTTAGAACCTCTTCAGACCCCAGAAAGCTCAGAAAGGAGTGAGGATGAATGTGAAACCCCATCGAAGGGAGAGTGTGAATATGCAGAGCCCGAGGGGATAGAAGCAGGTCAAGAAGCAACAGTTAGAACTGGACATGGAACACTGGGCTGGAAGAAGCACAAGCTGGAATCAAGATTGCTGGGAGAAATATCAATAGCCTCAGATATGCAGATGACACCACCCTTATGGCAGAAAGTGAAGAGGAACTAAAAAGCCTCTTGATGAAAGTGAAAGAGGAGAGTGAAAAAGTTGGTTTAAAGCCCAACATTCAGTTAGACTCGACTGAGAGACTGAACTGAACTGAGGGGATAGAGCATAAAACGCTGGAGGCTGTTAAAGCTGCATGCATTTCCTTCTACACCTTTGTTTAGGGAAGCTGAATCTCCTCTGCCTGTCTTCCTCCCGATTCTCTCTTAACTGCTGGAGCAATTCAAGCTTTTCCTTCCTTACAACAGATGGCAATTCTGTCACTCCTCCAGAAAGGTATTTGGCGGGCTTGATGAGAGGGTGACTTGAAGGCTATGACTATGACATTTCCAGTGACAATATGTGAATGGATAGCTCCTGGGACAGATCCTAATAATCCTAATGGGGTTACCTAATGGGATACACAAACAGATTCCCTTCAAAATACCAAAGGAACTTAAGCAAGTTATTCAAAATTATGGAGTAAATTCTCCTCTTACTTTGGGAATAGTACAGGGACTAGCTGAGAGTCCCCGTTTGATTTTGGCAGCTCATAACCTAGCCAGACAGATCCCCATCTCGTTAGATCAAATGATAGGCAGTGGAAATTGGGGGAAAATTCAAGATCAAGTGCTTATGAAATATCAGGCTATAAAACAGGTGAGGCGATACTGCCTAAGAGCCTGAGAGAAAATAGAGGTTAAAGGACAGGCTCTTTTACTTTAAGACTCACCTCCCCAGAGAGACAATCCCTGATGGGACAACATCTCATCAATCAGGCTACCCCTGTCATCAGATCCAATTTGAACATTCTCTGGTTTAATTTTTAACTATGAAACTACGACTACTAAAAAGAGAGATGACATTTTTGACACTGAATGGCCGTGGTATTCCAGAGAATGATTCTGGAGAAAACTGGCTAAAATAAAATCTTTTTTGAAACTGCAGAACTGGTTCTTCTTGCATGTACAATAGGAAAAAGTTGACTTGTTAGAATAGTTTTTTGGAGCTCCAATTCTGCCTGAGAAACAAAAACAGTCCTGGGGAAAAAATCTGAAGTTAACTCTTATCATGTCTTTAGGATACACAGCCCGCTCTATCTGGGTCTCCAGTCATGAACACATTGGTAGAACTCAAACCAAGAAAAAAAGAAACATTTTAAATTTCAAGCAGAAAACTATGAGATCTCTGGCTGTCTGTCTAAATTTATCTGTGTCTCAGTTTTTGGATAATATGAGGTTAATTTATAAATGAGCTCTATTTAAATTCAGGTTCACGTGAACTGAAAAATATTCAACAT
This sequence comes from Antilocapra americana, assembly GCA_007570785.1. Classification (NCBI taxonomy): domain Eukaryota; kingdom Metazoa; phylum Chordata; class Mammalia; order Artiodactyla; family Antilocapridae; genus Antilocapra; species Antilocapra americana. Next base: position 7,332,827 of record ML664152.1, read on the forward strand.
TAAATATCTAACATTAATGTTTGTTTGCTAATCTAATTAAGACATGTCTTAAGTTATCAACATTGATCAACATTGTGTAATACTTTTATTGTGCATAAGTTTAATGTAAACTAAATTTGTCAACAAAAAGTAACTCTTTATATATATGAATATATATAAATGAGATGAAAACTTTTAGATAAGCTCTATTAAAAATAATTATATTTTAGAAATGTCTATCTAAAGTAATCTCTGAGGACTGGGTAACTTAAACTTCTAGGGTTGTACTAAACTAAGTGATAAAAGTTTATTAAATAGTTAGCTCATTTCCAAATAAAATAAGATTTTGAAATATTAATTACTGAACACTAACTTCCTCTTACAGAAAAACTAAAGTGATTTTGGACTGTTAACATGTTTGGTGCCATCCTGAGATGTTCTCTATAAAAAAAAAAGCAAATGTTTTAAAAAAACTTAAAACTGGTATTTATGTTCACCAATCTATAAAATGCTAATATACAAGACAATTCATGATTGCTTAAAGAAAATAAGATTTATGTTTTTAATAAAAAGATATAAAAATGAAAAAAAAGAAATTGCAGTCTATTAAGAACAGAAAAAAGAAATTAAATCTAAACTTACAGGTAGCTATTCTCTAAATAGGTAAATGAAGTGATGACTACAGAAAATGTAAAAAAAAGGGTTTATGACAAATGAACAAAGAGTTTTGTACATGATGCAAGTTTCTTAAGACATTAAGCTGCCTTTTAAGTCTTATTGTTACTTTGACTAAGTAAACAATAATTGTTTCACAATGAATATAAGCTGATACCAATCTGGAATTTGGTTTTCTCTTCCTGTTAAAAAAACAAAGTCTTCTTGGAGTATGGCCTTTGATAACAGACTATATAAATTTCTTTGTCTTTAAGTAATTCATATTTACTTTTAAAATCTTTGTTACTTTGATAAAATGAATGTTTATCACAACGATCTGTGGAGACTATTATATACATAGACAGAGCTCATTCTGCTTCTACAAAATTAATCTCTCATCAGGAAATTTAAAATGAATAAATAATGGCTATAAACCAAACAGTCAGGGCTATGGGAAGTCCAAGACAGCCGCTTGGCTTTTCCCAGCTCCCTGACAAACTTCATTTTTATTTGAAAGGCTAAAGCCTTTCCTGGATGTAGGGCTAATATCTCACAATAAAAAAAAGGTGAAAATGTGTTTTCTACAATCTCCAGTGATCAGGGCACCCACTTTGCCCAACTGGTTATATAGACATTGGCAAAAAGCTTCACAAACTTCTTAAAGACTATCGTTTTACTGACCTCCTCAGTCGACAGGAAAGGACCACAAACAAAGGGATCAATTGCATGGGATTGAACAGACTGCTAAATATGACTACAATCTTCATGACTTTTTGTCTGACATATTACTGGCTTCTCATCTGTGTTTTCAGATATAAAAAAGCTCTTCTCCTCAAGTCACTGATGATTTAAAACAATTTAGTGATTTATACCTGTGGAGAAAATTAAAACATTTTTGTTTTCTTTTCGCCTCGTCCCTCAAGAAATTGGAGACATTTGGGTTCTGAACAGTCTCATCAAGGTAAAAAAGACTGTCTCCAGACATATACAGAAATCTCAGAGTATACTGGAGCACTCTAAAAGAAAAATCCACCCAACTGTTGTCAGGCCTATGGTATCTATTATGTTTCACTGAATAATAAGTTCTAGGTTTGTTAATTAAGGTCTGTATTTACTAAGACTCAATTCTAAGATAGTTTCTTGTGGTTATGTTACATTGATAAGAGGCTTCATTAAGTTAAATTAAAAAAAAACCAACAAATTCTCTAAGTTTGTTTCTAAAGATTATCTCAGTAACCAGCTTTTAAATAAAGATCAGATTCTCCAGGATCTACCACCAGGAAATTAACAACAAGCTATAGTCATTTAACAAACTAAGTCAGGTGACTTAAAGATGTCACTGGGCTATATGTAATAAAAAAGTTCTTGACTTAAGTTCCTACTTATGATTTTGCTATTACTGCTAACCATATTGTTTCCTATATTGCCTGTTTCGAGAAATGTTGTCCCTTACATTATCAAATGTGTGACTGAACCACTGATATAATGATAGTATATAGTTCCATACAAAACCCATAGTTATAACGGATGTAACTCATGTATCTTCCTTTGGTAAGCTCTCTGATGTACATGTGACTATTGATATATTCTCTCAATTTATATGGGTCACTGCTCACGCCAGTGAGACTACAAAACATGTACAAAGACATTTGTATGCTTGTTTTGCTGTTGTAAAATTACCAAAAACCGTAAAAACTGATAGCGGCCCTGTTTATACCAGTAGAGCATTCCAACAATTTTTTAAAATTTGGTCTATAAAACATTCTACTGACATTCCCTATAATCCACAAGGACAGGCCATATTGGAGAGGGCTAATCAATCACTTAAACATATGATACAAAAACAAAAAGGGGGAGATGCCATAGGACAATAAATGCTACTGAATAAAGCTTGATTTACTCTCAATTTTTTAATATTTCAGCACAAACTATGGAAACTGCAGCTGAGTGACATTTTCAGGCTACATCCACAAGTACAACTAAGCCTGTAATTTGGTGGAAGACCCACTAACAAATGCTCGGTCACGGGGGAAGTTAATTACGTGGGGAAGAGGGTCTGCTTGTATCTCCCCAGGAGAAAGTCTAGAACCTGTGCGGATTCTAGCTCGTAAAGTAAAACTGAGCAGAAACAATGAGTGACTCCAGGCAACCTGACCATGGCTATGTTTGTCCTGATAACCATCACAGTGAGTATTACCCCCAACTTTGGCAGAAGCAAAGAATTACACCTATTGAGCCTATGTATCTAATCCTCCGTTGCTAAGACCTGTTAATTGGGGTGAAGGGTCTATCCCTGTTTATGTTAATGACTCCTCCTGGATCCCTGGCCCAGAAGACAAGCGTTTGCCCTTCATAAAAAGGAAGAGGGGACCCCCTTCAATAGTACTTTGGGTTTTGACACTTGGCCTGTTTGCCTGGGTGCTGACCAGGGCTGTCATAATCGATCAATGCAGGCTTGGCTTTCTGTAAATTCTTTGAACAGAAATCACACTAAAGCTCAGCTGCATTTACTTTCTGGATTGAGCTCTGGATATCAAGAGACTGATCAAAGTAATCTAACCAAGCCAGATAGACCCTTGTGTGAGAGCACATCCATATGGGCTGATTGACAAGATCAAATACACTGGGATAATTGTCATGGGATCGAGGGGGTGATCTTACTTAATGGTTCCTATGGAATTGTCTGGGTCCCCTAAGGGGTATGCAGTCTCTAATTGCTCACACCATAACTCATCCTGCAATCCTAATAAGAAGTTGCATTGGCATGGATGTGAGTACAACCACACTACTATTACTGCACACTAAGACTATCCCATTATCTGCCATGGCAGTGGCATGTCTCTGCTGCAGCGGAGGGCTCAAACAGAAATATGGATGTTGGCCACAAGCCTGAATAAATAGCAAATTTGGGATGGAAATTATTCTCATTCCACAAATTATCCTTTGTCATTCAATACATTAACAAATTGGACATTTATATTCAAGCTTGTGTTAAGGATCTATATGTAATTATGATTGGCACTATAACCATTAATCAAACAGAAAGGAACCTGACCTCCAGGATTGCAAACTATATACCTGCTTGAGCAATTCATTATTTAACTCTTAACTATTGAGAGAGTCAATTTCTAGGCAGGTTGATAAGAAGTCCGGGGCCCCAGAGAAGGAGAAAGGGGTCTGAGGCTCTCAAGGAGGAGGTAGCGGTCTTGAATTCTCAAGGAGGAGGAAAGGACAAATGCCTTTTTTCCCTCTACAGTCCTTAGTCTTAGTCACATAAAACGGTTTTTTTCTTTAAGCCTGGAACTGATTACACAACTGGAAAAGGTCAGTTTTCATTCCAATCCCAAAGAAAGGCAGTGCCAAAGAATGCTCAAACTACAGCATAATTATACTCATCTCACATGCTATCAAAGTGATGCTCAAAATTCTCCAAGGCAGGCTTCATCAGTACATGAACCATGAACTTCCAGATGTTCAAGTTGGATTTAGAAAAGGCAGAGGAACTAGAGACCAAATTGCCAACATCTGCTGGAGCATCAAAAAAGCAAGACAGTTCCAGAAAATCATCTATTTCTGCTTTATTGACTAGGCCAAATCCTTTGACTGTGTGGATCACAACAAGTTGTGGAAAATTCTTCAAGAAATGGGAATACCAGACCACCTGATCTGCCTCCTGAGATACCTGTATGCAGGTCAGGAAGCAACAGTTACAACAGGACATGGAACAACAGACTGGTTCCAAATCGGGAAAGGAGTATGTCAAGGTTGTATGTTGTCACCCTGCTTATTTAACTTATAGGCAGAGTACATCATGAGAAACGCTGGGCTGGAAGAAGCACAAGCTGGAATCAAGATTTCCAGGGAAGAAATATCAATAACCTCAAATATGTAGATGAAACCACCTTTATGGCAGAAAGTGAAGAGGAACTAAAGACCCTCTTGATGACAGTCTTTCTCCTCTTTCAGGAGAGTGAAAAAGTTGGCTTAAAACTCAACATTCAGAAAGCTAGGATCATAGTGTCTGGTCCCATCACTTCATGGCAAATAGATGGGGAAACAGTAGAAACAGTGGCAGACATTGTTATTTTGGGCTCCAAAATCACTGCAGATGGTGACTGCAGCCATGAAATTAAAAACTGCTTGCTCCTTGGAAGAAAAGCCATGACCAACCTAGACAGCTTATTAAAAAGAAGAGACATTACTTTACCAACAAAAGTGTCTAGTCAAAGGTATGGTTTTTCCAGTAGTCATGTATGGATGTGAGAGTTGGACCATAAAGAAAGCTGAGCACCAAAGAACTGATGCTTTTGAACTGTGGTGTTGGAGAAGACTCTTAAGAGTCCCTTGGACTGCAAGGAGATCCAACCAGTTCATCCAAAAGAAAATCAGTCCTGAATATTCATTGGAAGGACTGATGCTGAAGCTGAAACTCCAATACTGTGGCTACCTAATGCTAAGAACTGATTCATTTGAAAAGACCCTGATGCTGGGGAAGATTGAAGGTGGGAGGAGAAGGGGAGGATAGCGGATGAGATGGTTGGATGGCATCACCGACACAATGGACATGAGTTTGAATTAGCTCTGGGAGTCGGTGATGGACAAGGAGGCCTGGCATGCTGCTGTCCATGCAGTTGCAAAAAGTTGGACACGACTAAATGACTGAACTGAACTGAAGTGAACTGAACTCAAAACAGGCCTTGGGAACTCTCCCCTGACATGCATACTTTGCTCACAGTACTAAATACTATTTTGATGGCAGCCATTCTGACTGGTGTAAAGTGGTACCTCATTGTGGTTTTGATTTGCATTTCTCTGATAATGAGTGATGTTGAGCATCTTTTCATGTGTTTGTTAGCCATTTTTATGTCTTCATTGGAGAAATGTCTGTTAAGTTCTTTGGCCCACTTTTTGATTGGGTGGTTTATTTTTCTGGAATGGAGCTGCAGGAGTTGTTTGTATATTTTTGAGGTTAATTGTTTGTCCGTTGCTTTGTTGGCTATTATTTTCTCCCATTCTGAAGGCTGCCTTTCCACCTTGCTTATAGTTTCCTTTGTTGTGCAGAAGCTTTTAATTTTAATTAGGTCCCATTTGTTTATTCGTGCTTTTATTTCTGATATTCTGGGAGGTGGGTCATAGAGGATCCTGCTTTGGTTTATGTCGGAGAGTGTTTTGCCTATGTTTTCCTCTAGGAGTTTTATAGTTTCTGGTCTTATGATTAGATCTTTGATCCATTTTGAGTTTATTTTTGTGTATGGTGTTAGAAAGTGTTCTAGTTTCATTCTTTTACAAGTGGCTGTCCAGTTTTCCCAGCACCACTTGTTAAAGAGGTTGTCTTTTCTCCATTGTATATTCTTGCCTCCTTCGTCAAAGATAAAATGTCCATAGATGTGTGGATTTATCTCTGGGCTTTCTATTTTGTTCCATTGATCTATAGTTCTGTCTTTGTGCCAGTACCATACTGCCTTAATGCCTGTGGATTTGTAGTATAGCCTAAAGTCAGGTAGGTTGATTCCTCCAGTTCCATTCTTCTTTCTCAAGATTGCTTTGGCTATACGAGGTTTTTTGCATTTCCATACAAATTGTGAAATTATTTGTTCTAATTCTCTGAAAAAGACCTCTGGTAGCTTGATAGGAATTGCATTGAATCTATAGATTTCTCTGGGTATTATACTCATTTTCACTATGTTGATTCTTCCAATCCACGAACACGGCACATTTCTCCATCTGTTTGTGTCCTCTTTGATTTCTTTCATCAGTGTTTTATAGTTTTCTATATATAAGTCTTTTGTTTCTTTAGGTAGAAATACTCCTAAGTATTTTATTCTTTTTGTTTCGATGGTGAATGGAATTGTTTCCTTAATTTCTCTTTCTGTTTTCTCATTGTTAGTGTATAGGAATGCCAGGGATTTCTGTGTATTGATTTTGTATCCTGAAACTTTACTATATTCACTGATTAGCTCTAGTAATTTTCTGGTAGAGTCTTTAGGGTTTTCTATGTAGAGGATCATGTTGTCTGCAAACAATGAGAGTTTTACTTCTTCTTTTCCAATCTGGATCCCTTTTATTTCTTTATCTGCTCTGATTGCTGTGGCTAAGACTTCCAATACTATGTTGAATAGTAGTGGTGAGAGTGGGCACCCTTGTCTTGTTCCTGACTTCAGGGGAAATGTTTTCAGTTTTTCACCATTGAGGATAATGTTTGCTGTGGGTTTGTCATATATAGCTTTTATTATGTTGAGGTCTGTTCCTTCTATTCCTGCTTTTTGGAGGGTTTTTTTTTTTATCATAAATGGATGTTGAATTTTGTCAAAGGCTTTCTCTGCATCTATTGAGATAATCATGTGGTTTTTATTTTTTAATTTGTTAATGTGGTGTATTACATTGACTTGCGAATACTGAAGAATCCTTGCATCCCTGGGATAAAGCCTACTTGATCATGATGTATGATCTTTTTAATGTGTTATTGGATTCTATTTGCTGCCATCCAAAAGTCTACAAGCAGTAAATGCTGGAGAGGATGTGGAGAAAAGGGAACCCTCTTGCACTGTTGGTGGGAATGCAAATTAGTACAGCCACTATGGAGAACAGTGTGGAGATTCCTTAAAAAACTGGAAATAGAACTGCCATATGACCCAGCAATCCCACTGCTGGGCATATATACACCGAGGAAAGCAGAATTGAAAGAGACACGTGTACCCCAATGTTCATCGCCGCATTGTTTACAATAGCCAGGACATGGAAGCAACCTAGATGCCCATCAACTGACGAATGGATAAGAAAGCTGTGGTACATATACACAACGGAATATTACTCAGTATTAAAAAAAAATTCATTTGAATCAGTTCTACTCAGATGGACGAAACTGGAGCCCATTATCCAGAGTGAAGTAAGCCAGAAGCAAAAACAACAATACAGTATATTAACGCATATATATGGAATTTAGAAAGACGGTAACAAGAACCCAACATGTGAGACAGCAAAAGGAACGCAGATGTATAGAATAGACTCGTGGACTCTGTGGATGAGGGTAAGGGTGGGATGATATGGGAGAATGGCATTGAAACATGTTAACTATCATATGTCTTATCAATCGCCAGCCCAGGATTGATGCTCGAGGCTGGTGCATCGAGATTTCCCGGGGGGAGGGAGGAGGGAGGGAGGAGGGAGGGGGGTTCTGGAGGGGGAGCATATGTAAACCCATGGTGATATCATGGCATTGTATAGCAAAACTAATAAAAAAAAAGAAAAGAAAAGAAAAAGAACTGCCATATGACCCAGCAATCCCACTGCTGGGCATACACACCAAGGAAAGCAGAGTTGAAAGAGACACGTGTACCCCAATGTTCATCGCCGCATTGTTTACAATACCAGGACATGGAAGCAACCTAGATGCCCATCAACTGACGAATAGATAAGAAAGCAGTGGTACATATACACAATGGAATATTACTCATTAAAAAAAAATTCATTTGAATCAGTTCTACTCAGGTGGACGGAACTAGAGCCTATTATCCAGAGTGAAGTAAGCCAGAAGGGAAAACAAAAATACAGTATACTAACGCATATAAATGGAATTTAGAAAGATGGTAACGAGAACCCTGCATGCGAGACAGCAAAAGGAACGCAGATGTATAGAACAGTCTCGTGGACTCTGTGGAAGAGCGCAGGGGTGGGATGATATGGGAGAATGGCATTGAAACATGTTAATTATCATATGTGAAATAAATCGCCAGCCCAGGTTTGATGCTCGGGGCTGTTGCACTGAGATTTCCTGGTGGGGGGGGGAGGGAGTCGGGAGGGAGGAGGGAGGGGGTTGTGGAGGGGGAACATAAGTATATCCATGGCAGATTCATGTCAATGTATGGCAAAACCAACACAATAAAGGAAAGAAAATTTAAAAAAAAAATAAATAAATACTATTTTGAAAAGATACGAATGTTTTATTGGGCTCCATATTGCCACCATAATGGGCATAATTGCCATAACCACCACACCGACCACCTTTGTGAAGGAGTGGCATAAAAATAAGTTCTCCTTGGGGAGCCCAAACTCACATAGATGAGGAAATTAATAGTTTGGTGGATTTAAAAAGTGCAGTGCTACTCTTAGGAAAAGAAGTACAAAATCTTAAATTACAAATACATTTAAAGTGTGACTGGAACATTTCTACTTTTTGTGTGACCTCCCCAGGAAAATGACCAAACTGAAAACTCCTGGGAAAAAGTTAGACAGCACTTGCAGGGCCATATAGCCAACAACCTTATTCTAGATATTAAAAAGCTACAAACAAAAATCATTGGCATGCAGCATGCTTCTCTTAGACTATTACCAGGTACAGATAAACTTCAAGGAATAGCAGAGGGCCTTAACTCATTGAGTCCTCCTGAGTGTATCAAAGGCATCGGAGGTGGTCTCATTGGAACACTAGCTATGTTTTGCTGTTTCACTACAATCTTCTGTTTAGTCCTCAGATGCACATGGAAAATCCCCTGAGAACTAATGAAGAAAGAAGTTGTGAGATCACCATATCTTCTGCTACAAAAACAAAAAGGGGGATATGCAGGAGTTAATGTAATAGTCAGCCACTTGTTGCTCTGGCTAAGCCATGAGAAAACCACCACAGGAAAAGGATAAAAGCAAAATATAGCAATACAGCATAACCCAAATAAAAGCCCATGGGGTTGATTAGTTGGGGTCGTCACGCCCTGCTAAGCTAAGGAAAAACATGTGGACCTTGGAACACCAGGTCAGCAGCACAGGTTCAGAACGCTGCTTGTGCACACACTAAGATGTTTTCCCAAGGCATATGGAGGTCTATGGCCTCCAGCTAGGTGATACCCCTGTATAAGAAAATAAAAAGATAGTTAAAAAATAATCATTGAAATGGGAGACGTGACTGGAGACATGGGAGGCTGACTTCACTGTAGCACAACAGATACTTTCTGCGTGCCAAGTTACTAAATAAAAGTGATATGGCTGCGAGGAACAGGGCTCTTGATCCAAGAGGTCTTGAGTCCACCGGTCCCATCTTTAAAACTTCAATTCTGCCTCTAGTTTCTTTTTTCCCAACTGTGCGTCGACCACATTCAATCTCTACCTGTTGCGCTGGCTGCAGCACTGTGAAAACAATTTAACCAGAATTTAAGCCTTGAGATCCAACACCTATGTTCAGGGACACAGAGGGCAAAGGAACATGCTAGAAGGGAAATATATCCAGAAATTTCAGGCTGTGGAAACGAAAGGAGAAATCAGCATTTTTCTACAATAAATAATTACAAAGGGGAAAAAATAGTTGAAGAGGAAATCTTTAAATTAAGAGGCTCAAAGACAAATCTTTGAAAAAAAAAAGGAGGCAAAACTAAAGAGTTTAGTTCAGCACCAATGGGCTATGAAACTGTCCAAAAAAAAATAATTAAGTAAATAACATAAGGTCAAGATATTTGCTTGGTATAAGTGTTACAAGTTTGATACCAGTTTGGTATATGTGTTGTAAGTTTGGTACAGTGCTTGGTATATGTATTAGTCATTCAGTCGTGTCCAACTCTTTGTGACCCCATTGTCTGTAGCCTGCCAAGCCCCTCAGTCCTTGGAATTCTTTAGGCAAGACTACTGGAATGGATTGTCATTCCGTTCTCCAGAGGATCTTCCCAACCCAGAGATCAAACCTGGGTCTCCCGCCTGGCAGGCTGATTCTTTACCAACTGAACTACCAGGAAAGGTGCTTACTCTTGAGGTAAGGATGAGCTGAGACTGAACAGGACATATACTGGAAAGTCTGTCTTCTGACATAAATGGTGGTTTCAAGGATACTTGCCCCATAATAATTCATCAAGTTACAATGACGATTGGTTAAAGACAGAAAGCCTTCAGAACGTAAGTCTTGAAATACAGTAAGATGATAAGGGGGGAAAATAAGACTGCTACTAATTCACCTCAAGTGGAGCTTCAGTAGATCTGTAAATTGCCTGATTCTCATCAAAAACTTTGACATCACGTCAAATAATCACAAAAATAGTATTAAAAGAGGGAATATAGTGGCAATTATATTCCATTTGGCTTTTAATTTGCTAGATATAAACAGCATGCGTATGTGTTTATAAGAAAAATCTGAAACCTTGTCTCTTATGTCATTTAAAAAGTCAAACATAAAAAGATAAACACAAACCTGTTGATATTTTAAACTGTAAAAAAGCAAGAATTCTAAACATCAGATCATGAGAAGAATTTTAAATCTTTCTGATGCCATAGAACAAAATTAAATTCCATTTCCACATTTTAGTGTCCTCAAACACAGTATAATAGGTTATATTGGTACCAGCCAGGGTTCTTGGCCTTCTCCAATCAGTAGAACCTGATCATAGACCAGACAAGAAATTCAGGCAAGACTTTATTGGGGCGCCTACTGCAGCAGGGGAAAGGGAAAACAAGATTCCCTTGCTGGCTCACTTCTTAAGTGGGGGTGTGAGCTGTTTCCTTATACCGTGTTAGGGCAGAGGTGTGTCCAGGGGTTGGCCTGAGGGTTGAATTAGATGGTTTGCCCACCCATTTGGTGGAGTTGAGTATAAAATCCATGCCTGTATACCCTTTTGCTCCAGACACTCTGTTTTTGTTCCAGGCTCTTCAGAAATGGCAGTGAGGCTTTTTAGCCATTTGTATCTTTTGTCCAGAATTTGCCCCAACCGCATGTACACACAGTTGCTTTTAGTCCTTCGTAGTTTCTTTGAATTTTACTGCTCAAGGAAATGTTTGTCCTGACACAAGCATGGCAGCACCACAGCAAAAGGTCCTAGATCCCAGCCTGTCTCAAAATCCTAATTATGGGGTGATAAATCACACTTACTATAGAATTAAAAGTAGATCAAACAGCATGAGAGACAATCAAGATTCATCTTTGTATATTACTGTTATTAAGGAGTGTATTTAAAATAAACTTTAAAACACAATAGCTATATGTTTTTGTTTTTGCTCATTCAGTTACAATATACCATAAAAACGATTTTAAAAATGAATCCAAAAAAGACTAGCAAGTTTACATACTTCTGTGAAAGGGATTCCAGAGTTTCTTTTTAAAAGGCTGAGGTAGGAAGAGGCTGGCAAATATTGGTCTCCTGGGTAAAAACTTCTCTTGGCAGCCTGTGTGCAGGATCCTTCTTTGTCTGACACTGCCTGTGGTCTCACTTCTGACACTGCCTGTGGTCTCACTTCTTCCTGCTCCAGATATTGTGTCCCCACAGAGTTCTCGGGCACTAAAGCCTCTATGACACTAAAGGTCATCCTATTTTCCAAACCCACCCAAATCTCTCCACAATTCTATCCTTTGCATATCCCCTTTCCTGCCATTTTTTCCTAATTCCAACTGTCAAACTCTTATTCATACTCTGAGCCCTGTGCAGATGTCTGCTCTGTAAGCTTTTCCTGATTCTGCCTGGTAAACTCAGTCAGCTCCTGCTCTCTAGTCCCTTGACCTGTGCCCTGCCCTGGCTTCCATGACCGCAGACACAGCCCAAGATTGTAGTACATCATTCAGAATATCTGCCTTCACCCAGGGCTGGCAGAAAGCACACAGGGTACCCAGTTAAATATGACGTCTAGAGAAGCAAATAAATGTTTAGAGGTATATTCATGCAACATTTGGGGCACACTTACACTAAACGTTTTTACTTGTTTACTTGAAATTCATATTTAACTGGACTCTGCATTTTTATTTACTAAATCTGGCAATCCTACTCTCTACCATGAGACCATAAGCAACTTGAAAGTGTATGTTTTCTATAATGCCATTTGTATGTGTGTGTGTGTATGTTCATATGTGTACATGACTGTCTAAATTCTGGAAGGATACAAAAAAGCTACTAATAATAGTTATCCCTAAGAAATCTTGGTCTGGGAGAAGCAGTGATTTTCTCTTCTGTACTGTTTAACTTTCCATCATTCAGTTAAGTTCAGTTCAGTCACTCAGTCATGTCTGACTCTTTGTGGCCCCATGAATCGCAGCACACCAGGCCTCCCTGTCCATCACCAACTCCCGGAGTCCACTCAAACCCATGTCCATTGAGTCGGTGATGCCATCCAGCCATCTCATCCTCTTTGTCCCCTTCTCCTCCTGCCCTCAATCCTTCCCAGCATCAGGGTCTTTTCCAGTGAGTCAACTCTTCACATGAGGTGGCCAAAGTATTGGAGTTGCAGCTTCAACATCAGTCCTTCCAATGAACACTCAGGACTGATCTCCTTTAGGATGGATTGGATGGATCTTCTTGCAGTCCAAGGGACTCTCAAGAGTCTTCTCCAACACCACAGTTCAAAAGCATCAATTCTTAAGCGCTCAGCCTTTTTCACAGTCCAACTCTCACATCCATACATGACTACTGGAAAAACCATAGCCTTGACTAGATGGACCTTTGTTGACAAGGTAATGTCTCTGCTTTTCAAGATACTATCTGGGTTGGCCATAACTTTCCTTCCAAGGAGTAAGTGTCTTTTATGGCTGCAATCACCATCTCCAGCGATTTTGGAGCCCCAAAAAATAGTCTGACACTGTTTCCACTGTTTCCCCATCTATTTACCATGAAGTGATGGGACCAGATGCCATGATCTTAGTTTTCTGAATGTTGAGCTTTAAGCCAACTTCTTCACTCTCCTCTTTCACTTCCATCAAGAAGCTCTTTAGTTCCTCTTTGCTTTCTGCCATAAGGGTGGTATCATCTGCATATTTGAGGTTATTGATATTTCTCCCAGCAATCTTGATTCCAGCTTGTGCTTCTTCCAGCCCAGCGTTTCTCATGATGTACTCTGCATATAAGTTAAATAAGCAGGGTAACAATATACAGCCTTGACATACTCCTTTTCCTATTTGGAACCAGTCTGTTGTCCCATGTCTAGTTCTAACTGTTGCTTCCTGACCTGCATACAGGTTTCTCAAGAGACAGGTCAGATGGTCTGGTATTCCCATCTCTTTAAGAATTTCCCACAGTTTATCGTGATCCACACAGTCAAAGGCTTTGGCATAGTCAATAAAGCAGAAGTAGATGTTTTTCTGGAACTCTCTTGCTTTTTCGATAATCTAGTGGATGTTGGCAATTTGATCTCTGGTTCCTCTGCCTTTTCTAGAACCAGCTTGAACATCTGGAAGTTCACAGTTCACATATTGCTGAATTCTGGCTTGGAGAATTTTGAGCATTACTTTAGTAGCGTGTGAGATGAGTGCAATTGTGTGGTAGTTTGAGCATTCTTTGGCATTGCCTTTCTTTGTGATAGGAATGAAAACTGACATGTATTAATTTTGCGATAAAAGTCCATATTTTAAAATAGTCATAAACATCTTGAGTGTAGGAATAATTATTTTTCTTTATATCCTCACAAGGCTTGGAATATTTTCATAGTTTTTAGTAAATGTGCATTGAATAAGTGAATGACGAAAGTGAAACACCTTGAGAGCACTTTGTAAAATCTATACTAGTGTTTGTTCCACAAATACCCATGAGAACCTACAGTGTTCCATGCATTTTACTAGTAGTAGCAACAAAGCTCTTTTACATATGTATCAATAATCTAATATGCAGCTTTTAAATAGTATATCCTAGGCTTTTGACTACTGGGTTTTCAGGAGCTCAAATGGTTGTGTCTATCTCTTGATCTATACTGTCAAATTGTCTGTATTGACCATGAACCAAACAAACAAAAGACCCACTCTTCGGAATCTATATTCCAGTAGAGATGAACATATGATAAGAAGATAAGCAGGGACTTCCCTGGTGGTCCGGTGGTTAAGACTCCATGATTCCAGTGCAGGGAAGGCTGGGCTCAAGATCCGGTCAAGAGACTAATATCCCACAAGGTGCATGACACGGCCAGAAAATAAAAATAAATAAAACACTAAGAATAATAAAATATTTTTGAAGATGATAAGCAAATACATAAATAGAGTAATTCAGACAGAAGTTATATAAGTGTTATGAAGGCAACCAGACAGGGTAAGATGCTGAAGAGTTATTGAAGGCTCCTCAGAGGAGGAGACATTTATGGTCTCCCTGATGAGAAGGAGCCAGTCTGTGACAATCTGGGGAAAGAACTTCAAAGCAAATGCATTGCAAGGTAATGAGAGTGAAGAGGAGCCAATCAGGAGTGTTTAAAAAATAGAAAAAATAAAGAAGGTATATACATATGAAAACACGCCCATCTCAGCGTTCAGGCAAATCAAATTAAGACCACAATAAGATATCCCCAGTCTATGAGGTCGCAGAGTTGGACACAACTGAGCGACTAAGCACAATACAGCAGAGGGTAACAAAAATTTAAATATCTGATAAAACCAAGTGTTGGGGTGTGAAAGGAATATCTTGTCCACAGCTGGTGGAATTGAAAATGGTACAACCACTTCTTTGAGCAGTTTTCTTATAAAATTAAACTTATGGTTACCATACAATCATATTTTTGTGTCTGTGTACATGTGTATATACCAAAGAGAAATGAAAATATATATCCACACAAATGTTCATGTGAGCTTTATTTACAATAGCAGAAAAATGGTACCAGTTCAAATCTCCAACAACAGGTGAATGGACCAACTAATTGTGTATATTTATACAATAGAATACAACTTAGCCATCAAAAGGAACAAAATACTGACACACACAAAGACATAGATAAATCTCAGGAATATTTTGCTGAGCCACATGAACTGGATATGGAAGCATATACTACATGCTTCCGTTAATGTGAAACTCGGAAACAGGGAAAACTCATCTATAGTGACAGAAAACAGATCATGAGGGGACTTTCTGAGGTGATGGAAATATTCTCTAATTACTATGGTGGTTGTAGTGATGGATACATTTGTCAAAACATGGCAAACTTACATTCAGTATGGGTGCATTTTTATTACACATGAATTATAGTTCAGGGAAGTCAATATTTTTTAAATGTGCCAGCAGAAACTACATATTAAAAATACTAAAATGATTTAAGATTTATGAGGCCAGTGGGTGCAGGGAGGTGGGAGGGTGGGAGGGGGTGGCGAGCATGGAATTAGCATGCTCCAATTTCTAGAGAGGGCTTCCTGGAACAAGTATTTTGAGAGGAGAGAAGCCAGCCCAGGGAGAAGAAACCACAGGAGCAAAGCAGAGGAGTGGGGAATTCACATATTGAGAAAAGAGAACGCTCATCACTATATTTTGAAGCCAATTTTCTGACAAAGTAATGTTGCTAAGGATTTGACTTTTATTATTTTTTCAACATTATTTAGCAGCAATAAACACATTTTAAAATGCACCAATGATTAAATGTTGCAGTTTTTAAATAATGTTTCTCAAGATTTTGCCTAATGGATTTGCAGGAAGTTGAATGGTTGTGTCTAGTCCTTGACCTACACTGTTTAATTATCCTTATTGACTGACTCATGAAATTCTATTGTGTGCAGGGCTGTGCTGTAAATGAGCTTTGTTCCTTTCGTGAAATTGAATGCACTCTGCGTTTTCTTCTGGCCTGTGATCAAGAAGTGAGCTGCATCTTCTCTAGCCACCTGAGACAGAAACCTAGCAAAACAAATGACTATGAAAATGGCATCTGATAGTCTTGTATCAGAAAGTTACACTAGCACCTCTCATTTGAGAGTTTTTAAAATTATACAATGAAACCAGATTCCAGAATCAGGGCCAACCACACCAGTAGGAAGAGAGGTGGCTGAGATGGGGTGATTTCTGGACATTTGGAAGAACAGGCTGTCTCTTAAAATGTATCCCTCCTGCTGGGTGGTGGCCAAGAATCTACAAGAAAGTGCCATTCCTGTAGCTTGAGAGATTTTTTTAACTAGATGATCTTTGAGGTCCCTTAATCATTCTAAATCAGCACTTGAAAACTAAAGATTCACGGACTAAAACAGGCCTGTATCTATGTTTTATTCAGGCCTCCTAGTGTTAAATTTATGCGTGTGTGTATGTATGTATTTTTTATAGATATATATGTGTGTGTGTGTGTGTGTGTGTGTGTATATATATATAGTTTAAAGGATTAAACAGTGGTATCTTCTGTAGCTCACCCATCTAGGTTAATTCATCCTTTCACTATATTTGTTTAGTTTTAAAAATAATTCCATTAGTAGAAAACTAGTAACATAAATGATTCTTGTCTAGAGAAAGCAAAATAATTGTGTCCAGTGAAATGTACCAATTACTACATAGATGAATAGATAGACCCATTCTGTGGGTAGAACTATTTTGTATTAACTTGGAAATTCATTGCAGAGTTCTTTATTCCCTATAGGTCTCTACTGTTTAAATTGACCCTTGAACTGCTTGTAATTCTTACTGGGTACCTCATTAATGAGTTCAATGAAGCAGTATTTGATGGCTTTTTTTTAAACATTATCTTTTTATTTCTTCTCAATATATATATTTAATTGACTTACAATGTTTCAGGTTTACAGTTACATATATACATACACATATTATTTTGAAATTATTTTCCATTATGGGCTTCCCTCATAGCTCAGTCGGTAAAGAATCTGGCTGCAATGCAGGAGACCCAGGTTCAATTCCTGGGTTGGGAAGATACCCTGGAGAAAGAAATGGCAACCTACTCTAGGATTCTTGCCTGGAGAATCCCATGGACAGAGGAGCCTGGCGGGGCTACAGTCCATGAGGTTTCAAGAGTTGGACATGACTTAGTGACTAAACCACCACCACCACAAGATATTAATTATAGTTTTCTGTGCTCTACAGTAAACCTTTGTTGCTTATCTGTTTTTTAAATTAGTAATCTAGCATTCTACTCATACTAGAATGCTAGTTCTACTAGTATTCTCATACTAGAATACTCACACTCATAAGTCAAACAAGTGAAATAAAAATGTCATAGTTAGGAAAAAATCCTTAAGTTTTCTAAAATATATATATAAACACATATTATTTATATACATGTATACAAAAGCTTTTCTACCACACTTGGTAAAGGCTTGAGAAAGAGCATCAGAAAAATAAAGAAGAAATGGAGAAATTGGAAAACATAAAGTAAATGAAATGGGAGCACTAAATATGAAATAGAAAAAGTGAAACAAACTATATAAAAGATCATCATATAGTCCAGTTGTTTTTAAACATGGCTGCTCATTAGAAATATATTTGGAGCTCTGGAGGAAAAACAAGCAATACTTGGACATTTGTATTTTTTTAAAAAAAATTCCAAGATAATTCTGATATGCCTCTGAATTTTAGAAAATGATTACAGGTTTTTCTATTAAATCATAGTTTTGATGATATAGAGGTCTATTACTTTTCTTCTGACCAATCATGATACAATGGTATTAAGTGAGTAGTTACATAGTCACAATAGTAAAACATGTTTATCAGTTTTCACAATCAAAATAAAAACAGAGTAGTTTTCACAATCAATAGCCAGACAAAAAATAAAAGATCATTACAATTGCAAGCCATTGTGGGAATATGAGTAACCTAACAATAAATAGTAACCTAACAACCTAACAATTGTATGCAATAAAATAATTGCATACAATTTTGGGGGGTGGTCAAGCAGGGTGATGTGGTAAGTGGAAGAGCTACATGCACATGTTTTCATCCACCCAGCCAGTCTGTGTCTTTTGGTTTGTGCATTTAATCCATCTACATTTAAGGTAATTATTGTTATGTATGATCCTATTACCATTTTCTTAATTGTTTTGGGTTTCTTTTCTGTAGGTCTTTTCCTTCTCTTGTATTTCCTGCCTAGGAAGTTCCTTTAGCATTTGTTGTAAAGATGGTTTGATGGTGCTGAATTCTCTTAATTTTTTCTTGAAAGCTTTTGATTTCTTCATCAAATCTAAAGGAGAATCTTGCTAGGTAGAGTATTCTTGATTGTAGGTTCTTCCCTTTCATCACTTTAAATATGGTGCTATTCCCTTCTGGCTCGTAGAGTTTCTGTTGAGAAATTGGCTGATAGCTTGGTGGGAGTTCTCTTGTATGTTATTTGTCATTTTCCCTATGCTGCTTTTAATATTTTATATCTGTCTTTAATTGTTGTCTGTTTGACTACCAACTGTCTTGGTATGTTCCTCCTTGGCTTTATCCTGTCTGGGACTCTCTGTGCTTCCTGGACTTGGTTGACTATTTGCCTTCCCATGTTAGGGAATTTTTCAGCTATTATCTCTTCAAATATTTTCTCAGGTCCTTTCTCTTTTCCTTCTCCTTTTGGGACCCCTGTAATGGAATGTTGGTGCATTTAAGTTGTCCCAGAGGTCTCTTAGGCTGTCTTTATTTCTCTTCATTCTTTTTTCTGTATTCTGTTCTGTGGCAGTGATTTCCACCATTCTGTCCTCTAGGTCATTTATCCTTTCTTCTGTCTCAGTTATTCTGCTATTGATTCCTTCTAGTGTATTATTCATCTCGGTTTGCTTGTTCTCTGGTTCTTCCAGGTCTTTGGTAAACATTTCTTGCATCTTCTCCATTGTTTTCCCAAGATCCTGGATCATCTTCACTATCACTATTCTGAATTCTTTTTCTGGAAGATTGCCTATCTCCACTTCATTTAGTTGTTTTTCTGGGGTTTTCTCTTGTCCCTTCATCTGGGACATAACTTTCTACTTTTTCATCCTAACTTTCTCTGAAGTGGTTTTTGTTTTAGCCACTGTGGAACTGTGGTTCTTCTTGCTTTTTCTGTCTGCCTCCTGATAGAAGAGGCTAAGAGGCTTGTGTAAGCTTTCTGATGGGAGGGACTGGCAGTGGGAAAAACTGGGTCTTGCTCTGGTGGGCAGGGCCTTGTTCACTAAAGCATTAATCCAATTACCTGCTGATGGGTGGGATTATCTCCCTTCCTGGTGGTTATCTGGCCTGAGGTGACCCAGCCCTAGGGTCTAAGGACTCTATGGAATGGTTAATAGTGACCTCCGAGAGGGACTAGCCCAAGGGGGACCTTCCTGGACTGTACTACCAGTGCCCCATCCCTGTGGTGAGCCCCCTCCCACAGCTCCACAGGAGACTCCAACACTAGCAGATAGTTTTTGTTCAGTCTCCTGTGGGGTCACTGTTCCTTTCCTTTGGGTCTTGGTGAGTGCAAGATTTTGTTTGTGCCCCTCCAAGACTGGAGTTTCTCATTCCCCCAGTCCTGTGGAAGTCCTATAATCAAACCCCTCTGGCCTTCACGGTCAGATTCCCTGGGGATTCCCAGTCCCTTTGTCAGATTGCCAGGCTGGGAAGCCTGACATGGTGTTCTGAAGCTTCACAACAATGGGAGAATGTCTTTGGTATTATTGTTCTCCAGTTCATGGGTCACTCACCTAGCAGGTGTGGGATTTGATTTTATCGTGATGGCTCTCCTCCTACCGTTTTGCTGCAGTTTCTTTTTTCATCTTTGGACTTGGGGTATCTTTTTTTGGTGAGTTCCAGCATCCTCCTGTCAATAGGTGTTCCATAGCTGGTTGCAATTTTGATGCTCTCACAGGAGGAGATGAGCACACATCCTTCTATCTCCACCATCTTGAACCAGAGTCCACACACATATATTTTAAAATAACTTCTTGTTGATGGTCCCAGTTCTCCTGAGTCTTGGCTTCTAGCTTCACTAGGAGTGTTCAGTGATTTCAAAGAAACAGACACAGTGATTTGGACTAGAGAAGGCTCCAGTCAGACCCCAATTCTTTGCAGCAGGGCCTCTGACTCTCGGCGTTTACAATCCAGATCAGAGTCATCCTGAACTGGTTCTTTATTCTGCAGCATGTCAG
Source organism: Antilocapra americana (assembly GCA_007570785.1). NCBI lineage: Eukaryota > Metazoa > Chordata > Mammalia > Artiodactyla > Antilocapridae > Antilocapra > Antilocapra americana. The sequence continues at coordinate 7,353,165 of ML664152.1, forward strand.
CCTTTTTCTTTTTCCACTCCTCTTCCTTCTTTATCTGCTCCTCTTCCTCACAACTTTACTTTTTCTTAAAATTTATCTTTTGAAAGTGTGTAATTTTGGATCTCAAGAAGAGACAGTTGAGTGGATCATTATGCTGCTGTAGTTCCAGATGCATCGTCATCTTTGATTCTTACAGGTCTCTTTTTTGTTTCCATGATTTCCTTCTATCCACATACTTCACTGCTATTCCTTTTTTACCTGCACCATGGACAACTGTTTTCATGTATATACTGCATATTTTATCTTTGTAAGTGTTCATATGTTTTAAAATTGAATTTAAGACATATAAATTAAATGAAAAAGTATACTTAGGTATGGAGCTCAATGGATCTCCATCTAATCATCATCCAGACATAGAATGTTTCCAACACCCTATAAGAAACATTGCCAGATGAGACAATGGCTATCAGCTGCTCCTCTCCCCAGAGGGGCTAGTTTTCTCTACAGCTTAGTTGTGCCTATTCTTGAACTTTTAATATGTTCTTAAACATATCATACAATATATTCTCTTCTGCATCTGCCTTCTTTCCCATGTTATTGTATGTAGAAGTCGTTTATTCACTTTTTATTGCTGAGTAGTATTCATGCTGGTGTCTCTGATGGTAAAGAATCTGCTTTTTCTAGTCCCCAGCCATATCTTCCCAGGTTTCTGCTGTGCCAACACAATCTCCAACTTCAGCTCTTCAGTCAAACTGGACCCTCACGTTTCAGCACACAGATGTCTTCCAGAGCATCACCATCTCCTTTATCATGGGTTCAAGTTCCAAGATGTCTACCAGTCAGCTTGATCTCCTTGGATTGCCTCTTGAGAATTATCTCAATCAGCAGCCAAATCAAGCTTCCTGCTTCCCATGTAGCAGGAAAATTTTTAAATGAACAGTACCTCCAAGCTAAATCAGAAGTCTATGATCCTTTATATAGTTTTTGCTATTGCTTAAAAACTTTATTGGCTGCTTTTTTTTTTTTAACACCAAGTGCAGGAGTAAATATTGGTTTGGGCATAGTCTCAGTGAATTGGCATTTCCATGATTCTAGGGATGTATTCTCAACCCACTCCAGTATTCTTGCCTGGGAAATCCAGGGACAGAGGAGACTGGAGTGCTGCAGTCCATAGGGTCTCAAAAGAGTCCGACATGACTGAGCAACAGAACAACATGATCCTATTTGACTGAGTGTTCTAAACCCTTTTGAAATTTATTGACAAAACTTCCTAAATCAAAATTTAATACAGTCCTTTGATCTCTAGCTAACTTTGAGATTAGGTTTATTTGGTAGGTTGAATTACATGGGAAGTAGTGTCAAATGAATAATAAATCTTCCTAGGTTAGGTTAAATTATATTATATGGTAAATGTTACTAATGTAGATATCATAGAGGGTTTCCTAGGTGGTGCTAGTGGTAAAGAACCTGCCTGCCAATGCAGGAGACATAAGAGATAAGGGCTTGATCTCTGAGTTGGGAAGATGCCCTAGAAGAGGGCATGGCAACCGACTCCAGGGTTCTTACCTGGAAAATCCCATGGATAGAGGAACCTGGCAGGCTACAGTCCATAGGGTCGCAAAGAATTGGACACGACTGAAGTGACTTAGTACACAGACATAGCCCACCAACTAATGATTGGAATAGTTGAGACGTTTACAATGATGGAATCATTACATTTTTTAAATGTGAAGAATAAACCAATTTCCTAAGCTACCTCAGTCATCATCTCCAGTGGATTAAAATCAAGCAAAGCCTTTATAGATGAGTTTGTGGGAAATGTGAAGGATACAAACACATTTAGGAGAGATTAGAAAGCATCATAGAGAGAATTAGGTTTAATGCCCTTCATTCTCTGTGTAATAATCTGTAGCTTCTGCTCCTCAAAACTCATCAGTTTCAGCAGGATCAGATAATTCTCGAGGTCATAATCACATTTAAACGTTTATATTGTGCTCTACAATTTAATAAATTCATCCCCCTCAGTCTCCCTGTGGAGTCAGCCTACTGACCCACAAGTTAAGGTGCCGGATGAAGCAGCTTCCCGGACTAAGCAACCCATAGAGACAAGAGACTTGGGTGCTACCTGCTCTCTTTTGTGACTAGCTCTGAGATCTTAAGAAAGTCATAATTGCTTGGAACATCCTTTCAAAATCTATGAAAATAAGTGAGGGGGCCAAACTGTAAGTCTTTTTAGATCTGAGATTTCATGGTGCTGTTAATCTTCTGTTATACAGTTATGAAGTTGCCAAACTGAAATGGCTGTAGGGATCAAGCCAAATAAATGAAGTGCCAAATAAAATGGTGAAGAGAAGGGTGAGAGTACTTTAATCCCAACTCCCATGATCTCCATTACATGAACAGCTGATGTTTTTTTCATCTTGTAATGTAGTATAACTTGTACTGTCATGCTAAGCAAGCAGAGCCTCAAGTTGGGAGTCCTGACCCAAGTACCCCACTTCCAAACACAGTCTCATACACAACCTCCCCATTATAGAAACCTTGGTACTGCAGCTAGCCAAGGACAAGTATTGGACTTTGGCAAACTGGAGCGCATGTATCCTATTTGTAATGGACTCTTGCTGACGCTGTAACAGGAACCCCCAGATCACTTTCACCAGCTCTGTGTGCCCATCTCCCAGCCCCTACATGATTTGCTACAAGAGTTGCACCTCTGTGGCCATGAGAGATTTGTTCTTGGGCCTTAGGGTTAATCCCTGATAAGGACAGAAGTGCCTAGAGGTGATGGCCTCCCCTCTTTCTGGCCATCCATAGCCAATGGGGTGAGTGTATAAAAGCCCACCTCCTTTACCTCTAGGAGGTGTAAACCCTAGATGAGAAAAACATCAATTTTGCTCTACTGTGCTCTGTGGGGTCAGGCTGAACATGGGGTGCCACCTGAAATCACACCTAACTTGGCTTCTTCTACTGCCTTCTTCTGCTTCCTGACCCCATTGGTTTCTGCTGGAAGCACTTTCTTAATAATTCACCTGTACCCAAACCCTTGGGACTTCCCAGGTTGCTCATTGGTAAAGAATCCACCTGCCTATGTAGGAGATGCAGGTTGGATCCCTGGGTCAGGAAGATCCCCTGGAAAAGGAAATGGCAACCCTCTCCAGTATTCCTGCCTGGAAGATCCCATGGAAAGAGGAGCCTGATGGGTTACATTCCATGGGGTCACAAAAGAGTCAGACATGATACCAACTAAACAATGATAACAATCCAAATCCTTGGCTAAGATACTGCTTTTGGAAAAATCCAATCTACAATATTATCGAAATTCATTCACATGCAATTTTTAAAAAAGATAATTTTTCTGTCAAACAAAATATATTAGAATACCAGAGCTAGCCAGTAAACCACCAATTTACAATCTGTGGTTTAATCTTTTATTCCCAGTCTAGTAAAAAAATCAGGGACTTGAAGAGAGTGCAAAAGATTTTGACAAAAATGCTGAAAAAGTGCAGAGATCCGTGTATATAATGCCTGCAGCTATTATATGGTCTGTTTTCCTAATGTACTTGCTTCTTTCTGCTCTATATATCAACACTGGCTATAAAGATTAAGGAACAGGAACAAAGTGGCTAATGCTTGGGCTGGTTTATGATGCACAGTGGAACTCACTTATTCTTTCCATATTTTAAAGATGCCCTAGTGTTCTTTGTATTAATAATGCCTAACATTTGTTTAGTGTCACATAGTCTTCAAAGTGCTTACCAGTGCATAATCTTATATGACTTCTACTGTGCTTATTTCACAGATGAGGAAACTGAAGTTCTGCAAGCTCCAAATCAGACAAATAAACTCTAAAATGTGGATGTTTTTCTTTCATATAGAGAGTTGGTGAAACATCTTTTATCTTAGAAAATTGGTGATTCCAAACCAGATAGTAACAGGAGAAAAGTGTGTAGAAACTGAGATAAACAGAGAAAGTTAGAAGAGTATAGGCAAAGAGAAAATAGGATTTTTATAGGGGAAACCAAACTAGTGGAATCATGAAGAGTTGGGAAAATAAGCAAAATGAAGATAGAAAATGATCCAGTTCAAAAGAAAGATTGAAAAGTGGAGGGAGGAAAATTCATGGAGAGAGATAAGGACTCAGCAAGGAGAAGGGTCAGAAGGCTGGTGGGTCTTTTTTTTCTTTCTTTAAATTTTATTTATTTATTTATTTGGCCGTGCTATGTCTGAGCTGTGGCACTTGGGATCTTCAATCTTCACTGTGGCTTGGGTGATCTTTAGTTGTGGCATGCAAACTCTTAGTTGCAGCATGTGGGATCTAGTTCCCTGACCAGGAATGGAACCTAGGACCCCTGCGTTGAGCACAGAATCTTAGCTACTGGACCACAAGGGAAGTCCCTGGTGGGTCAGTTTTGAGAATGACAAAAGACAATAACCAAAACAGACTCATTGTGTTACCTGAAAACTGGATTTGCCTACTGGTGGGTACAGAGCCAAAGATACAGCCAAGACAAAGAACAGGAGAAGGAAGGATTAATTACTTTCAGCAAGTAAGGAAACTGCACTTAAGATCTTTCCCAAAGCAATGTCTACGTGAACAGTGAAATTGGGGGAGTTTTAAGCTAAAGGTACATGCACATTCATGAAGGAGCTTGGGTCCTGCTTGTTTAGTTCTAAGTTATGTCCGACTCTTTGTGACCCCATGGACTGCAGCACACCTGGCCATCTTCTTCTTCACTATCCTCAGAGATTGCTCAAATTCATGACCATTGAGTTAGTGATGCTATCTAACCATCTCATCCATTTCACCCCCTTCTCTTTTTGCCTTCAATCTTTCCCAGAATCAAGGTCTTTTCCAATAATCCAGCTTTTTGCATCAGGTGGCCAAAGTATTGGAGCTTCAGGTTCAGCATCAGTCCTTCCAATGAATATTCAGGGTTGATTTGATTTTGGATTGATTGGTTTGAAATCCTTGCAGTCTGAGGGACTCTCAGGAGTCTTCTCCAGTACCACAATTGAAAAGCATTGATTCTTCAGCCGTCAGCATTCTTTATGGCCCAATCTCACATCCTTATATGAGTACTGGAAAAACTATAGTTTTGACTATATGGACATTTGCTGGGAAAGTGATGTCTCTGCTTTTTAATACATTGTCTAGTTTTGTCATAGCTTTCCTTCCAAGGTGCAAGCATCTTTCAATTTCATGGCTGAAGTGACTGTTCATAGTGATTTTGGAGGCCAAGAAAAGAAAATCTGTCACTGCTTCTACCTTTTTCCTTTCTATTTGCCATGATGTGATGGGACTGGATGTCATGATCTTAATTTTTTGAATGTTAACTTTTAAGCCAGCTATTTTACCCTCCTCTTTCACCTTTTCAAGAAGCTGTTCAGATTCTCTTCACTTTCTGCCATTTGAGTGGTATCATCTGCATATATGAGGTTGTTGGTATTTTCCCCCACAATCTTGATTCCAGCTTGTGGTTCATCCAGGCAGCATTTTGCCTGATGTACTCTGCATAGAAGTTAAATAAACAGGGGAACACTATACAGTGTTGTGGTACTCCTTTCCCAATTTTGAACCAGTCCATTTTTCCTTGTCCGGTTCTAACTTGCTTCTTGACCCACATACAGGTTTCTCATGAGACAGGTAAGGTGATCTGGTATTCCCATCTCTTAAAGAATTTTTCAGTTTGTTGTGATCCACACAGTCAAGGCTGTAGCATAGTCAGTGAAACAGAAGTAGATGTTCCTCTGGAATTCTCTTGCTTTCCCTATTGATCCAACAGATGTTGGCAAATTGATCTCTGGATCCTCTGCCTTTTCTAAACTCAGCTTGTTCATCTAGAAGTTCTCAGTTCACATACTGCTGAAGTATAGCTTGAAGAATTTTGAGCATAAATTTGCTAACACGTAAAATGAGCACAATTGTACAGCAGTTTGAACATTCTCTGGCATTGCCCTTCTCTGAGATTGGAATGAAAACTGACTTTTCCAGTCCTGTGGCCACTGATGAATTTTCCAAATTTGCTGACATCTTGAGTTCAGCACTTTAAGAGCATCATCTTTTAGGATTTGAAATAACTCAGCTGGAATTCCATCACCTCCACTAGCTATGTTTATAGTAATGCTCCCTAAGCCCCACTTGATTTCACATTCCAGGATATCTGGTTCTAGGTGAGTAATGACTATATCATCGTGGTTATCTGGGTCATTAAGATCTTTTTTCTTCCATTGTATAATCGTAAGGGATTTACTTTAGATCATACCTGAATGGTCTAGTGGTTTTCTCTACTTTCTTCAATTTAAGCTTAAATTTGGCAATAAGGAGTTCAGGATTTGAGCCAAGGCAGCTCCCACTGCCTTATTGTTTTTGATGACTGTATAGAGCTTCTCCATCTTCAGCTGCAAAGAATATAATCAATCAAATTTTGGTATTGACCATCTAGTAATGTCCATATGTAGAGTCATCTCTTGTGTTGCTGGAAGAGGGTGTTTGCTATGACCAGTGCGTTCTCTTGGAAAAACTCTGTTAGTCTTTTCCCTGCTTCATTCTGTACTCCAAGGCCAAATTTGCCTGTTACACGTACTACTTTTGCATTCCAGTGCCCTATGATGAAATGGACAACTTTTTAGGGTGTTAGCCCTAGAAGGTCTTATAAGTCTTCATATAACTGTTCAACTTCAGCTTCTTCAGCATTACTGGTTGGGGCATAGACTTGGATTACTGTGATCTTGAATGATTTGCCTTGGAAACAGACAGAGGTAATTTTGTCATTTTTGAGATTGCATCCAAGTACTGCATTTCAGCCTCTTTTGTTGACTATGAAGGCTACTCCATTTCTTCTAAGGGATTCTTGCCCACAGTCCTAGATATAGCGGTCATGTGAATTAAATTTGCCCATTACAATCAATTTTAGTTCACTGATTACTAAAATGTTGAAGTTCACTCTTGCCATCTCCTGTTTGACCACTTCCAATTTACCTTGATTTATGGACCTAACATTCCAGGTTCCTATGCAATATGTTCTTTACAGCATTGGACTTTACTTCCATCACCAGTCACATCCACAGCTGGGTGTTGTTTTCGCTTTGGCTCCATCTCTTCATTCTTTCTGGAGTTATTTCTCCACTGATCTCCAGTAGCATATTGGGCACCTACCTATCTGAGGAGTTCATCTTTCCGTGTCCTATCTTTTTGCCTTTTCATACTGTTCATAGGGTTCTCAAGGCAAGAATACTGAAGTGGTTTGCCATTCCCTTCTCCAGTGGACCACATTTTGTCAGACCTCTCCACCATGACCCGTCCATCTTGGGTGGCCCAACATGGCATGCTCATAGTTTCATTGAGTTAGACACGGCTGTGGTCCGTGTGATCTTTTTGATTAGTTTTCTGTGATTGTGGTTTTCCTTCTGTCTTCCTTCTGATGGAGAAGGATAAGGGGCTTTTAGAAGCTTCCTGATGGGAGAGACTGACTGAGGGGGAAACTGGGTCTTGTTCTGATGGGCAGGGCCATGCCCAGTAAATCTTTAATCCAATTTTTTGTTGATGGATGGCTCTGTGTTCCCTCCCTGTTGTTTGATCTGAGACTACACTATGGTGGGGGTAATGAAGATAATGACGACTTTCTTCAAAAGGTCTTGTGCCTACACTATTGTATTCAGTGCCCCTGACCCTGCCACTGTCGACCCACACCTCCACTAGAGACTCCTGGACACTCACAGGCAAGTCTGGGTCAGTCTCTTGTGGGGTCACTGCTCTTTTCTCCTGGGTCCTAGTGTGCACAAGGTTTTGTTTGTGCCCCCCAAGAGTCTGTTTCCCCAGTCCCATGAAAGTTCGGTGATTAAGTCCTCCTGGCCTCCAAAGTCAAATTCCCTGGGGGCCCTCAGTCCCTTTGCCAGATCCCTAGATTGGGAAATCTGTTGTGGGTCCTAAAACTTTCTTAACAGTGAGAGAATTTATTTGGTATAATTGTTCTGCAGTTTGTGGGGCGCCTGCTCAGTGACACTATGGTGGGGTTAATGGCGACCTCCTCCAAGAGGGCTTATGCCACACACTGTGTGACCCAGGTCTGCTGCACTGAGAGCCCCTGCCCTTGTGACAGGCCACTGCTGACCGGTGCCTCCACAGGAGATACTCAAACACACAAAGGAGGGTCTAGTTCAGTCTCTGTGGGGTCTCTAGGTCCTGGTGCACACAAGGTTTTGCTTGATCCCTCCGAGCATCTCTGGCAAGTATGGGGTTTGATTCTAAACATGATTTCGTCCCTCCTACTGTCTTGCTGGGGCTTCTCCTTTGCTCTTGGATGTAAGGTATCCTTTTTTGGTGGGATCCAACATTCTCTTATCGATGGTTGTTCAGCAGTGAGTTGAAATTTTGGCGTTCTAGTAAGAGAAGACGAACAGATAAGATCTTATAGATAGAGTGCCTGAAGAACTTTGGACTGAGGTTCATGACATTGTATAGGAGGCAGTGATGAAGACAATTCTAAAGAAAAATAAATGCAAAAAGGCAAAATGGTTGTCTGATGAGCCCTTACAAAAAGCTGAGAGAAGAAGAGAAGCAAAAGGCAAAGGAGAAAAGGAAAAATATACTCATCTGAAAGCAGAGTTCCAAAAAACAGCAAGGAGACACAAGAAGTCTTCCAAGGTGATCACTGCAAACAAATAGAGGAAAACAATAGAATGGGAAAGACTAGAGACCTCTTCAAGAAAATCAGAGATATCAAAGGAACATTTCATGCAAAGATGGGAACAATTAAGGACAGAAATTGTATGCACCTAACAGAAGCAGAAGATATTAAGAAGAGGTGGCAAGAACCATAAAGAAAAGATCTTCATGATGTAGATAATCACGATGGTGTGATCAACTTATCTAAAGCCAAACATCCTGGAGTGCAAAGTCAAGTGGGCCTTAGGGAAGCATCACTACAAACAAAGCTAGTAGAGGTGAAGGAATTTCAGTGGAGCTATTTCAAATCCTAAAAGATGATGCTGTGAAAGTGCTGCACTCAATATGCCAGCAAACATGGAGAACTCAGCAGTGGCCACAGCACTGGAAAAGGTCAGTTTCATTCCAATCCCAAAGAAACACAATGCCAAAGAATGTTCAAACTACTGCACAATTGCACTCATTTCACACGCTAGGAAAGTAATCCTCAAGATTCTCCACGTGAGGCTTCAACAGTACGTGAACTGTGAAATTCCAGATGTTCAAGCTGGATTTAGAAAAGGTAGAGGAACCAGAAATCAAAATGCCAACACTGGCTGAATCATCAAAAAAGCAAGAGAGTTCCAGAAAAACACCTACTACTGCTTTATTGACTGTGCCAAAGCCTTTGACTGTGTTCAGTTCAGTCGCTCAGTCATGTCCGACTCTTTGTGACCCCATCAATCGTAGCACGCCAGGCCTCCCTGTCCATCACCAACTCCTGGAGTTTACCCAAACTCAAGTCCATTAAGTCAGTGATGCCATCCAGCCATCTCATCCTCTGTCGTCCTCTTCTCCTCCTACCCCCAATCCTTCCCAGCACCCAATGAGTCAACTTTTTGAATGAGATGGCCAAAATATTGGAGTTTCAGCTTTAATATCAGTCCTTCTGATGAAACCTCAGGACTGATCTCCTTTAGGATGGACTGGTTGGATCTTCTTGCAGTCCAAGGGACTCTCAAGAGTCTTCTCCAACACCACAGTTCAAAAACATCAATTCTTTGGTACTCAGCTTTTGTCACAGTCCAACTCTCACATCCATACATGACTACTGGAAAAACCATAGCCTTGACTAGACGGACCTTGTTGGCAAAGTAATATCTCTGCTTTTCAATATACTATCTGGGTTGGCCATAACTTTCCTCCCAAGGGGTAGGTGTCTTTTAATTTCATGGCTGCAATCACCATCTCCAGTGATTTTGGAGTCCAGAAGAATAAAGTCTGACACTGTTTCCACTGTTTCCCCATCTATTTGCTGTGAAGTGATGGGACCAGATGCCATGATCTTAGTTTTTTGAATGTTGAGCTTTAGGCCAACTTTTCCACTCTCCTCTTTCACTTTCATCAAGAGGCTTTTTAGTTCCTCTTCACTTTCTTCCATAAGGGTGGTATCATCTGCATATCTGAGGTTATTGATATTTCTCTCAGAAATCTTGATTCCAGCTTGTGCTTCTTCTAGCCCAGGGTTTCTCACGATGTGCTCTGCATATAAGTTAAATAAGCAGGGTGACAATATACAGCCTTGACGTCATTCCTTTCCCTGTCTGGAACCAGTCTGTTGTTCCATGTCCAGTTCTAATTGTTGCTTCCTGATCTACATACGGTTTCTCAAGAGGCAGGTCAGGTGGTTTAGTATTCCCATCTCTTGAAGAATTTTCCATAGTTTATTGTGATTCACACAGTAAAAGGCTTTGGCATAGTCAATAAAGTAGAAATAGATGTTTTTCTGGAACTCTCTCACTCTTTTGATGATCCAGCGGATGTTATAAATTTGATCTCTGGTTCCTCTGCCTTTTCTAAAACCAGCTTGAACATCTGGAAGTTCACAGTTCATGTATTGCTGAAGGCTGGCTTGGAGAATTTTGAGCATTACATTACTAGCATGTGAGATGAATGCAATTGTGTGGTAGTTCGAACATTCTTTGGCACTGCCTTTCTTTGGGATTGGAATGAAAACTGACCTTTTCCAGTCCTGTGGCCATTGCTGAGTTTTCCAAATTTGCTGGCATAATGAGTGCAACAGTTTCACAGCATCATCTTTCAAAATTTGAAATAGCTCAACTGGAATTCCATCATCTTCACTAGCTTTGTTTGTAGTGATGCTTTCTAAGGCCCACTTGACTTCAAATTCCAGAATGTCTGGCTCTAGATGAGTGTGAGTGATCACATCATCATAAGTATCTGGGTCATGAAGATCTTTTTATACAGTTCTTCTGTGTATTCCTGCCACTTCTTCTTAATATCTTCTGCTTCTGTTAGGTTCATACCATTTCTGTCCTTTATAGAGCCCATCTTTGCATGAAATGCTCCCTTGGTATCTCTAATTTTCTTGAAGCAATCTCTAGTCTTTCCTTTTCTGTTGTTTTCCTCTATTTCTTTGCATTGATCGCTGTGGAAGGCTTTCTTATCTCTCCGTGCTATTCTTTGGAACTCTGCATTCAGATGGGTATATCTTTCCTTTTCTCCTTTGTTTTTCACTTTTCTTCTTTTCACAGTTATTTGTAAGGCCTCCTCAGACAGCCATTTTGCTTTTTTGCATTTCTTTTCCATGGGGATGCTCTTAATCCCTGTGTCCTGTACAGTGTCATGAACCTCTGTTCATAGTTCATCAGGCACTCTGTTTATCAGATCTAGTCCCTTAAATCTATTTCTCACTTCCACTGTATAATCATAAGGGATTTGGTTTAGGTCATACCTGATTGGTATAGTGGTTTTCCCTACTTTCTTCAGTTTAAGTCTGAATTAGGCAATAAGGAGTTCATGATCTGAGTTCCACAGTCAATTCCCAGTCTTGTTGTTGCTGACTGTATAGAACTTCTTCCTCTTTGGCTGCAAATAATACAATCAGTCTGATTTCGGTGTTGACCATCTGGTGATGTCCATGTGTAGAGTCTTCTCTTGTGTTGTTGGAAGAGGGTATTTTCTATGACAAGTGCATTCTCTTGACAAAACTCTATTAGCCTTTGCTCTGCTTCATTCTGTACTCCAAGGCCAAATTTGCCTGTTACTCCAGGTGTTTCCTAACTTCCTACTTTTGCATTCCAGTCCCCTAAAATGAAAAAGATATCTTTTTTGGGTGTTAGTTCTAAAGGGTCTTGAAGGACTAACACCCAAAAAAGATATCCTTTGACTGGATCACAGCAAACTGTGGAAAATTCTTCAAGAGATGGGAATACCAGACCACCTTACTTGCTTCCTGAGAAATCTGCATGCAGGTAAAGAAGCAACAGTTAGAGCTGGATATGAAACAACAGACTGGTTCCAAAATTGGGAAAGGAGTATGTCAAGGCTGCATATTGTCACCCTGTTTATTTAACTTATATGCAGAGTACATTATGTGAAGTGCTGGGCTGGATGAAGCACAAGCTGGAATCAAGATAGCCAGAAAAAGGATGAATAGCCTCAGATATGCAGATGACACCATCCTTATGGCAGAAAGCAAAGAGGAACTAAAGAGCCTCTTGATGAAAGTAAAAGAGGAGAGTGAAAAATTTGGCTTAAAACTCATCTTTCAAAAGACAAAGATCATGGCATCTTGTCCCATCCCTTCATGGCAAATAGATGGCAAAACAATGGAAACCATGGCATACTTTATGTTTTTGGGCTCCAAAATCACTGCAGATGGTGACTGCAGCCATGAAACTAAAAGATGCTTCCTCCTTGGAAGAAAAGTTATGACCAACCTAGACAGCATATTAAAAAGCGGAGACATTACTTTGCCAGCAAAGGTCAAGGCTATGGTTTTTCCACTAGTCATGTATGTTTGTAAGTGTTGGACTATAATTAAAGCTGAGTGCTGAAGAATTGATGTGTTTGAACTGTGGTGTTGGAGAAGACTCTTGAGAGTCCCTTGGACTGCAAGGAGATCCAACCAGTCAATCCTAAAGGGAATCTGTCCTTAATATTCACTGGAAAGACTGATGTTGAAGCTGAAACTCCAATATTTTGGTTACCTGATGCAAAGAACTTACTCATTGGAAAAGACCCTGATGCTGGGAAAATTGAAAGCAGGAGGAGAAAGGGAGGACAGAGGATGAGATGGTTGGATGGCATCACTGTCTCAATGGACATGATGTTGAGTGGGCTCTGGGAGTTGGTGATGGGCAGGGAAACCTGACATGCTGCAGTCCATGGGGTCGCAACGAATTAGACACGACTGAGAGACTGAACTGACTTGAAGATGTTTTTTGTATCATTCTTCTGTGCATTCTTGCCACCTCTTATTAATCTCTTCTGCTTCTGTTAGGTCCTTATCATTTCTTTCCTTTATCATGCCCAATCTTATATGCAATGTTGCCTTGATATCTCTAATTTTCTTAATAGCTCTCTATTCTTTCTCATTCTTTTGTTTTCCTCTATGTCTTTGCACTGTTCGTGTAAGAAGGCTTTCTTATCTCTCCTTGCTACTCTCTAGAAATCTGTGTTCAGTTGGATTTATCTTTTCCTTTCTCCCTTACCTTTTGCTTCTCTTCTTCTTCAGCTATTTGTAAAGGTTCTTAAGACAACAACTTTGCCTTATTGCATTTCTTTTTCTTTGGGATGGTTTTGGTCACCACCTCCCATACAATGTTGCAGACCTCCATCCATAGTTCTTCAGGTACTCTGTCTACCAGATCTAATCCCTTAAATCTACTCATCACCTCTACTATATAGTCGCAAAGTGCTTGATTTAGGTCTTGCCTGAATGGCCTATTGGTTTTCCTTACTTTCTTCAGTTTAAGCCTGAATTTTGCAATAAGGAGTTCATGATCTTAGCCACAGTCAGCTCACAGTATTGTTTTTGCTGACTTTGTAGAGTTTCACCATCTTCAGCTGCAAAGAATATAATCAATCTAATTTCAGTGTTGACCATCTGGTGATGTCCATGTGTAGAGTAATCTCTTGTGTCACTTGGGGAGGGTGTTTGGTATGACCAGTATGTTCTCTTGGCAAAACCCCGTTAGCCTTTGCCCTGATTCATTTTGTACCCCAGGGCCAAACTTGGTATCTCTTGTCTTCCTAGTTTTGCATTCTAGTACCCTATGATGAAAAGAACATCTTTTTTGTGTGTTAGTTCTAGAAGAACTTGTAGGTCTTCACAGAACTGGTGAACTTCATCTTCAGCAGCAGTGGTTGGTGCATAGACTTGGATTCCTGTGATGTCGAATGGTTTGCCTTGGAAATAATCTGAGATCCTTCTGACATTTTTGAGATTTGCACAGAAGTACTGTGTTTCAGACTCTTTTGTTGACTATCAGGGTTACTCCATTTCTTCTAAAAGGTTCTTGCCCACTGTAATAGATGTAGTGGTCATCTGAATTAAGTTGGCCTATTCCAGTCCATTATAGTTCACTGATTCCTAAGATGTCAATGTTTACTCTTGCCATCTCCTGCCTGACCACATCCAATTTACCTTGATTCATGGATTTCACTTTCCAACTTCCTATGCAATATCATTCTTTACAGCATCAGTTTTTATTTTCACCACCAGTCACATCCACAACTGTCATTTCTGCTTTGGCTCAGTTTCTTCTTTCTTTCTGGGAGCTATTATTATTATGCTCTTCTCTGTTAGCATATTGGATACCTCTGACCTGGGTGGAGCTCATCTTTCAGTGTCATATCTTTTTATACTGTTCATGGGGTTCTTGTGGCAAGGAGCCTGGAATGTTTGGCCATTTCCCTCTGCAGTGGACCACTTTTTGTCAGAACTCTCCACTATGACCTGTTCACCTTGGGTGTCCCTGCACAGCATGGCTCATTGCTTCTTAGACTTATGCAAGTCCCTTCACCATGACATGGCTGTGATCCATGAAGAAGAGAGTTTGGGTGGTATATGCATATTCAGGAGGGGGCTTGAGCACAGCCGAATTCAGTTTAGAATTAGGGCAGAGTCCAAGCTGTGGTTGACTGAAGTCACGAGGCTCAGAAAATGTTATCATTACCATCCCTTAGGTTTCAGTGGATCAGGATGGTTGAGCTCAGACAAATCTTTTCCTTTGAAATAGAACTGGAAGCCTTTATACTTGATCTGTTGTCTTTGCTATTATTAATTCTCTTGCCTGATTTTGTCCTTTGTTTACACATTCCTTTGTTCCCTAAGTTCATTACTTACTGAGACCTGTTCAAGGGCAAGTACTGTGGCCAGGCTTAGATCCCAAAATGGTTTAGGCCAAAAATGGCTTCTCTGTTGTCAAGAAAGCCATTCGTGCTTCTTTCTCTGGAGACTCTCTACTCTTTCTGCTTACAGTTAGGCAGACAGCCATCAAGAATTTCCCAGCATAAACTTGAAAGAATCCCAGAGAGCTGTCTTCTATCCCTGAGAATGATCGATGCTAACAAATTGGGCAGACCAGGTGCAGAGAGGCCTGGTGATGGGCCACAGGCAGAAGTAAGCAGCAGAGTCTGCAAAGTGGTATCAACTTATAAAAGGCACAAGATGAGTCACATTGTAACTGGGGCAAAGTGAATGCTGCAACATGGGAGACAACACCTCAGATAGCTCTGAGAAACTGCCCCCAGGAGGCAGGGAGGAAAGTCAGAATATATGTGATCTGGGGGAAGTACACGCAATCAACCACATATTGTTTTGCAGAAGGTTTCTGCTAGTCACGAGGAACAGATGTCACCATGAAGGATTTTCGTGTTTTTCTAGATATGAGGAGATACAAGAACTGGGCTCATAAAATCAGCTCCTGAAAATATCTAACTAACTGAAGACCTGTTTTGTCAATTTTTCCAGAGTGGAGTCCCTCAAGTCGGCTCTTCACCCTGAACTCCTTTCAGGGGATGTTGAATGTCAGCAGCTGCAGCAGCACATGATTTAATTCTTGCAGAGGTGGATGGCAAGTGCCAATTTGTAGTTGACAGTGGTAAGGAGGTAAAAAGTGCTCAGCAGGCTAGGGTCAGGCAGCTCCCATGTCAAGTCTTGGGGATTTTATCCCAAACATTATTTCTAAAGGACTGGAAATATTGGGCAAAGACCATGGCTTGGGAAAGAAAGCAGTGATGTTGAAATACTGACCTGATAACAGAAACTGAGCTCCAAGACAAAACTGCAGCCTTGACAGATTGCTGATCTGGCCTTAGAATTGTTCCTATTTGCTGGTCAGTTTGAGTCTCAACCTTGAGGTCAGCTGTGAGACAGTGGAACACGGTGATTTAAGTATAGACTCCTAGAGCTAGTCTTCCTGGGCTCAAACCTTGATCCTACCACTTGCTAGCTGTCTGATCTCAGACAAACCCAGCAGTTTCCCTGTCTGTGAACTGAGGCTAATAAAGTAGTATTTACTTTTCAGGGTTATTAGGAGAATTGAATTAATATATGCAAAGTGTCTAGAGTGGTTCATATATAATAGAATTTGCTTAGTCCAACTTTTTACAACCCTATGGACTGTAAATTCTCTGTCCACGGAATTCTCCAGGCAAGAATATTGGAGTAGCTTGCCATTCCTCCCTCTAGGCAATCTTTCTGCCCCAGGGATCTAACCTGAGCCTTCTGCATCGCCTGCATTGTAGGCAGGGTCTTTACCCCTGAGCCACCGGGGAAGCCCATGGTAAGGATTATGTAAGTGTTATCTAGGGTGGAGGCTGAAGCTATTGGGTTGACCAAAAAGTTCATTTGGATTTTTCTGTGGCATCTTACGAATGAGCTTTTTGGCCAACATAATAGCATGGGAGAGGGGCAACATGGTCAGGAAATCAACTCAGTTGTTTCAAGTGAGGAGTTAGGAAAAATGCTTAAAAGCAGGATTAATATGGTATCTTACCAAAGTTTGTTAGATGGCTTCAGAAAACTATTGTGGACATTGTGATGAAAAATCAGTTGGATTTGATAGTTTCATTTTTCTTTGTGACCTTGATTCCACTATTTGAGAACACGGTCTCATCTTTGCAAGTCTTAAAAAAATCAGAAACTTGGCCACGAGCCTGAACTCTGTCAACCCTGGCTCTTTATTCTATGTCAACACAAAGAACTTTAATTCTATTAATACCATGAGTCCTGCAAACCAGGACATTTTCTATAGCCTATCCTGAGTCTTACAAGCTCCCACCTGGAACTAGAGAAGCCTCTCATTTGGGAAAGAATAGAAATGTGATTTCAGTGTCAGTGGTGTTTGTTGGTTTCATGGGGAAATGATGGAGACAGTTTTTGTTATATCAAGGTAACTTCTGATAAATGAAAAGAGTTAGCTAAATTATTATTACATATGTGCATAATTACAAAAGCTTTTGGTCATAAACTTTCATGGAAGGAGAGAAAGAAAGCCTTCTACATGAATGGAACACTCAGCAGTAGCCAGATATTTTAGGGACCACATGGGGCTTCCCAAGTGGCACTAGAGGTAAAGAACTCAGCTTCCAATGCAGGAGACGTAAGAGAAGTGGATTTGATCCTTGGGTTGGGAAGATCCCCTGGAGGTAGGCATGGCAGTTCCCTCTAGTATTCTTGCCTTGAGAATCCCAAGGACAGAGGAGCCTGGCAGGCTACAGTCCATGGGGTCGCAAAGAGTTGGACACCACTGAAACATCTTAGCATGCATGCACACACATAGGAACTAGACAGGATTAGTATCTGACATTCACCCAACACTGATTTTTGGAGCCCACGGCATGTGATAAACTATGCTAATCACACATATGCCACACATAATTTCTCCTACCATAGACATTTTAAATGCTTATGTCACAAGCCATTTGAAGGAGAATTAATGGCTCAGTTTTTCTATTTATATATAATATGGCAATAGCAAGCCATGCATAAAGTTGAATTAAAATACTAATTTTCCAAGAGTTCTGGGAATTGTAAATTTCATTTCTATAGATGTTTCGCACATTCTGAAAATGAGCTGTGACTATGGTGATGGCTTTAGTAAAATTCCCCTAAAAAAATTTGCGTTTTCCAGACAGTCCAAGTTCTGGCTAACAGTGGAGGAGCAGAGAGCTCAATGAGAGGCTGAAACTCATTTGCTGAAACCATTTTTCCCATTTGAAAGATAATGACAGTGAGAGCCCAAGGTGGGAAGAGGGTTTGAAAATAAGCTAAAAACTAATCTGTGCTCCTGCTGAGATTTGTAGGACACAATATGATTTGAAGATAGGCCAGTCAGCCACAATCCTCAGTAAACAAACATTTTCAGAGGGTCTACTGCACAAAGGGTAGGATATTAGATGTGATAGGAAATCCAAAATAACTCATAACTGCTACTCTGGAGGATGCCTGTAGCCCATATGGAGGTGAAGAAACACACTTGAGAATGAGCTAAACCTTCAGAAAGGATACCATTGTGCCACTTTTACGACATCCTCTGCTGCAGTAAGACAAAAACCAGCAGAGTAGTTGAGGGAATTTGGGGTCATGTACCTGCCAAGTCCGAAGGTCCTTGGGGCTGCTGTTGAGTTGGCTGGTCAGCGCTGCAGTGTCATCAGGGTCCTGATTTCTTCTGACCTCTCCCCACTCTTCCTTACTTAGGCCGTCCTCTCTCATAATTCTGAGATGGTTGCCACAGTTTCAGGCTTCCCATTTGAATGTCAAAATGCCTGTTAAATTTTTAAAAATTTTTAAATGTGAAAGTTTAATAACATATTTACAGGAAACTTGGAAAATACAGAACAAAGTTACATATAGTTCCACTATATATTGTAATTATTAAAAAATTATTGAAGTATTATTGATATAAAATGCCATATTAATTTTGGGAGGACAGTATAGTGATTCAGTGATATATACATATCTGTTTTATATATTGTATATATATCTATTTTATCGTAAGGTATACAATGATTATTCTTGAAGAAAGAATTTATTTCCCAGCAGTGTAAATAGAGTTCTAAACTTTACTTCTCGGCATCTTAACTCCCATGACTGCCTGGGTGATAAATATGTCCATTATCATAAGGCAATTGCAAATCTACCCTTAGAAATAGGGGAAAAGGGAGCTTCTCTTCCAAAAACCTTCAGGTTGCATGAAGGAGAGTTAGAAAAGCAAAAGAGAACCTGGACACTGTTAAGAAGCAGGGAGGGGAAATGGACATCATGTAGGCAACTGTTCATATCCACCTAGGAAATTCTGAAATCTCTCTAAAAATTGATTCTAACACAAGGATCTACCGTGTAGCACAGGGAACTACATTCAATATCTTTTGTTTGTTTGTTTGTTTGTTTGTTTTCTCTCTCTTTTTTTTTAAATTTATTTATTTATTTTTTTTATTATTGTTTTTGCCATACATTGTCATGATATCACCATGGGTTTACATATGCTTCCCCTCCGGGTCCCCCCTCCCTCCTCCCTCCCCCCCCGGGAAATCTCGCTGCACCAGTCCCGAGCATCAATCCTGGGCTGGCGATTGATTAGACACATGACAATTAACATGCTTCAATGCCCTTCTCCCATCTCATCCCACCCTTACCCTCATCCACAAAGTCCCCAAGTCTATTCTATACATCTGCGTTCCTTTTGTTGTCTCCCATGTTGGGTTCTCATTACTGTCTTTCTAAATTCCATATATATGTGTTAATATACTGTATTGTTGTTTTTGCTTCTGGCTTACTTCACTCTGGATAATGGGCTCCAGTTTCGTCCATCTGAGTAGAATTGCTTCAAATGAATTTTTTTTTAATGCTGAGTAATATTCCATTGTGTATATATACCACAGCTTTCTTATCCATTCGTCAGTTGATGGGCATCTAGGTTGCTTCCATGTCCTGGCTATTGTAAACAATGCAGCGATGAACATTGGGGTGCACGTGGCTCTTTCAATTCTGGTTTCCTCGGTGTATATGCCCAGCAGTGGGATTGCCGGGTCATATGGCAGGTCTATTTGCAGCTTTTTAAGGAACCTCCACACTGTTTTCCATAGTGGCTGTACTAGTTTGCATTCCCACCAACAGTGTAAGAGGGTTCCCTTTTCTCCACATCCTCTCCAGCATTTATTGCTTGTAGACTTTTGGATGGCAGCCATTCTGACTGGTGTAAAGTGGTACCTCATTGTAGTTTTGATTTGCATTTCTCTGATAATGAGTGATGTTGAGCATCTTTTCATGTGTTTGTTAGCCATTTTTATATCTTCCTTGGAGAAATGTCTGTTAAGTTCTTTGGCCCACTTTTACATTCAATATCTTACGGTAACTTATAATGGAAGGACTTCCTTGGTGGCCCAGTGTTAAGAATCCTCCTGCCAATGCGGGAGAAATGGGTTCAGTCCCTGGTCCAGGGAGATCCCGTTTGCTGCAGGGCACCTGGGCCCACGTTCCAGGAACAAGAGAAGTCACCATAGTGAGAAGCCCGCAAAACGCAACAAAGAGTAATCACTGCTTGCTGCAACTTAGAGAGAACCTGTGCATAGCAAGAAAGAGCCAGTGCAGCCAAAAAATTAATTAATTAATTAAATTTAAAAAACTTATAATGGAATAAAAGTTTTATATATATATATATATATATATATATATATACATGTTTATATATATATATAACTGAATCACTTTGCTGTATGCCTGAAACTAGCACAGCATTGTAAATTAACTATACTTCTATTTTAAAAAAATTGATTCTAGCACTTCACAGTTAAGATGGTAGTCTGACCATTTTATTGATGCCAAATCACTTGTTGAAATTAAAACTTTTTATTTTTCTGAAACACCTATCTGGAAAGATATGAACTTCTTTTTTTCCTTCTTTGACACGCTTCATGTATCTGAAGAGGGCTATGACATAATGCATGTCACACACCCTTTTCAAATAATTTGAGTTCTTCTTATTCTTAAAACCTGCTTGAGAATTACCTATTTTTCTACTTCAGGATTTTTATTTTTCTTCTCTGGATGCTCTTCAGTGTTTCAAACAATTTCATTGGGCTAGTGGAGCCCAATGCTTGCTATCACTGCCATTAATCGAGAACCTATTATGTGCCAGTAGGGTATATGTGTTTTCCATTCTTTAGCTAGTTAGCTAATTCTTTAGCTAATTTTTCATTCTTTTCATTCTTTAGTTAATTGCTAACAACAATGCAATGAGATATGTAATGTTACTTTTATTTTAAAATTTAGGAAACTGGAGTTCAAAGAGGTTAAGTAACTTGCTATAAAGCATGCCATAGCAGGGACTGATTAGAACCCAATATTCTATGATTGCAAGGCCTGCTTTCTTTCTATTAAGTCAAACAGTCTCCCAAACACCAATAGTCTAGTTTGAGCAATGCTGAGTATGATTGGTGAATAAAAGTTATTCTACACATTATGTAACTATATGTGTTGTCGCTCAGTCGTGTCCAACTCTTTGCGACCCTATGGATTGTAGCTGACCAGGCTCCTCCATCCATGGGATTTTCCAGGCAAGAGTACTGGAGTGGGTTGCCATTTCCTTCTCCAGGGGATCTTCCTGACCCAAGGATTGAACCCGGGTCTCCCGCATTGCAGGCAGACGCTTATAAATGTCAGCACCAGCACTAGTAAGTGTATCACTTGAAAATTATTCCAAGGTTAATATAGTAAGACAAACAAACTGTCCTTCTTCAGTATTCAGCTATTGTTCCACCAAATCATTTAATTTTCTTCTATAGCCAAGTTTATGAACTGATACAGGTCAAATGTATTACAATATAGAAATTGTTAATGGTTTGCATATGCTAATAACATGTTTATAACTCCACTTCAAACCTTGTTTATTAACTGATCTTAGATAAGGTTGTGTAGGTTTCAAAATACAGAAAAATGAATACCTTTTGCTTTCAAAGTGAGTAGAAATTCACTAAGGTAATCTTGGAAGGAGTTAAAAGGGAAAAAATGCAAGCAATTATGTAAGGTTGAGTTTAAGGGACAAAGGACTTCAAGTTAAAGCCATGCTCAAAAAAGTAATTAGGCTGCACATCATTATCAGAATAAACTGGAACAAGAAAAATGAAAAATCTGGTCAGGAAAAAAGAGGGAAATGCCACAGTGCTGTCACCCGACATTAGCACAAAATTATTCTCTTGGTGACCCTTTTTCCTTTTCTCTCTGGGTGCAATGCATTCACACATTTGCAAATGTTTCTGACAGTCTTAACCCGGTCTTTCTTCCAACAATCAGAGGACCCATTTCATTTCCAAATGCCTTTCTGGTCTCTTTTTTCCTAAAACCACCAGCAGGATATAGAGTAAGTAGGATATGTGACCCTAAAAAAAACACTTGGCCTTGGTATAATTTTAGAAGGAAAAGAAGTTTTACCCTATATTACATGGATACCCAGTTAATTCAATCCAAGTATTGTAATTTACTGAAATAATTTTCATTCACTAAAAGAAATTTTAAAATGTTTCCACTCACTCTAACATGCTTTTCCAGTTCACTGTATATTTATTTACTACATAAACATAGTAAATCATAATACTCATAATATAATAACTGTTCATTATAGAATAATTATACAAAATAATGTCCCCCTTTTGTTAAGTAAACACACTTAGATTTCCACTAGTCTAACAAGTAAACTATTTTTCTTTTTTTTAATGTTCATTTCCAGTTCATGTCTATATGTATATATAATTTAAAATTTGTTCTAATAGTATATGAACATCATTTTGTATACTGCTTTATTCATCTAATAACTGTGGCAAACAGTTTACATATTGTTATGTGAGCATCATTAGTATTTTTAATAATATCATGATATTAAATTAAGACTATCCTTTGACTTTTTCAAGCATTTTCTGCATTTCATATACAAATTATTTTAAATGTTTTCCTAATTATAAATTAAATTGCCATGAATTTCATCTAGCATAAAACTTTCTCTGTATTTTGAGGTTTTCTTACAACAAATTCCAAAATATTCCACTATAATTTATTTTAAATGTGCTTGATTCAGGTAGTCACTACCAAAAATGTCTTCAAAATTAGCACAATAACTTTAAATTTCACTATCTTGACATAAAATAATAGCCATCTTGCTTTTTTATCTTTACATAGTAATTTTGATAGATTTCAATGGATCTTGGAATGTAAATATAAAAACATAATACTAGCTATAAGTGTAATTAAAATATTTCCAATACAAGCAACTCCTGCAGCTCAATTCCAGAAAAATAAATGACCCAATCAAAGAGTGGGCCAAAGAACTTAACAGACATTTCTCCAAAGAAGACATACAAATGGCTAACAAACACATGAAAAGATGCTCAACACCACTCATTATCAGAGAAATGCAAATCAAAACCACAATGAGGTACCACTTTACACCAGTCAGAATGGCTGCCATCCAAAAGTCTACAAGCAATAAATGCTGGAGAAGATGTGGAGAAAAAGGAACTCTCTTACACTGTTGGTGGGAATGCAAACTAGTACAGCCACTATGGAAAACAGTGTGGAGATTCCTTAAAAAAACTGCAAACATACCTGCCATATGACCCAGCAATCCCACTGCTGGGCATACACACCAAGGAAAGCAGAATTGAAAGAGACACATGTACTCCAATGTTCATTGCCGCATTGTTTACAATAGCCAGGACATGGAAGCAACCTAGATGCCCATCAACTGATGAATGGATAAGAAAGCTGTGGTACATATACACAGTGGAATATTACTCAGCATTAAAAAAAAAATTCATTTGAATCACTTCTACTGAGGTGGACGAAACTGGAGCCTATGATACAGAATGAAGTAAGCCAGAAGGAAAAACAACAATACAGTATACTAATGCATATATATGGAATTTAGAAAGATGGTAATGATGACCCTGTATGTGAGACAGCTAAAGAGATGCAGATGTATAGAACAGTCTTTTGGACTCTATGGGAGAGGGCAAGGGTGGGATGATATGGGAGAACGGCATTGAACGTGTAAATTATCATATGTGAAACCAATAGCCAGCCCAGGTTTGATGCTTGATACAGGGTGATGCTTGATCCTGATGTACCAGGATGACCCAGAGGGATAGAATCAGGAGGGAGGTGGGAGGGGGGTTCTGGAAGGGGAACACATGTATACCCATGGCAAATTCAAGTCAATGAATGGCAAAACCCACAAGATAATGTAAAGAAAAAAAAATTTTCCAGGAGCCACCTCAAAAAAGCCCAAAAGAAACAGGTGAAATTAATTTTCATAATATATATTACTTAACTCCATATAGTCAGTTATCATTTTCACATGTAGTGAGTATGAAATACTATTAATGAGATATTATACATTCTTTTTTTATAACAAGTCTTCAAAATGCTTTATCTTATATTTACAGCACCTCTTAATTCAGATGCTACTTTCCATAAAAAATTCTTGATCTGTATTTATATTACA
Source organism: Antilocapra americana (assembly GCA_007570785.1). NCBI lineage: Eukaryota > Metazoa > Chordata > Mammalia > Artiodactyla > Antilocapridae > Antilocapra > Antilocapra americana. The sequence goes on from ML664152.1 coordinate 7,377,096, forward strand.
TAAAACTTACAGTTAAAAAAATAAATTTACCTACTCCAGTTGTTCAAAACTTACTTAAAGAGTTTTCCAATAACATAATTGAGTATTAATCTTTAAATTTGCATTAATGAATATTAAATACAATTAATTCAGTTTTTTGTTGCACTAGTCATATTTCATTGTGACTAAAGTATTGGACAGCACAATGTAGATAGAGGTCATAACTCATGGTTTTTATGAATAATGTCTATAGTATACTGAACCAGTAATATTTATTTCTTCTTAGAAAAAAATTTGTATTGACTTTCTCATTTTCCCTCTCTCTCAAAAAGAAAAATCACTCAATCATTTGCATTCATTCCAGTCAAAATGGCTCCAATAAGTGGAATACCAAACTCTGCTTAATGAATTGACTAGATGGATAGTCACTAAAATAAGATTTTTGTGAATAAAATGTTCCCATTTGAGAAGAAAATGGGCTCTTTTAGAAGCTTTTTCTGACGAAGGTGGAAAAATTCAATTAACTGTTTTTGTAGCACCAGCTGGCCTTTTGGAGCAGAAAGAAATAACACCTCCCAGGAGTGAACATTTATTTCACTTCTAGTCAGAAACTCAGTCACCCTGATTCCCTAGGAAATCAGACTACCTGTTAGACAATATTGATGGTAATTAGGATGACAAATAACACGTAATAAAGACATGAATTCTCACCCCGGTGACTCTCTTAATCTTTGTCTATGTCTTTTTCTTTTTTTATGGTACCTAATGAGATTTTAAAAAAATCTATTTCAAGTCCAGGCTCACTTCTTGTCTCTTGTAAGAGTGTGGCATTTGCGATAGTTATATAATGCTAAGAATAATAATGAAAGCTTCTATTTCATTTCAAGAACTTCCATTTTAAAATACTTACTATGCCCTAGATACTATTATAAGTGTTTCATAGTATATTAGAGTATTGATATTCACAACTACTAGATGAAGTAGAGGTTGCTGCTGCTGCTGCTGCTGCTAAGTCGCTTCAGTCGTGTCCAACTCTGTGCGACCCCATAGACGGCAGCCCCCCAGGCTCCTCTGCCCCTGGGATTCTCCAGGCAAGAATACTGGAGTGGGCTGCCGTTTCCCTCTCCAATGCATGCATGCATGCTAAGTTGCTTCAGTTGTGTCCAACTCTGCGATGCTATGGACAGCAGCCCACCAGGCTCCTCTGTCCACAGGAGTCTCCAGGCAAGAATACTGGAGTGGGTTACCATTTCCAGAGGTTAAGTGACTATTATGGTCTTAATTGACATTTTAGATGGGAAAGTTGTCATTGAACACTATATATTTCTTTATTATTTATTTGTCTGCACCAGGTCTTAGTTACAGCTTGCAAATCTTTAGTCGTGGCATGGAAACTCTTAGATGCAGTAAGTAGAATCTAGTTCCCTGACCAGGGATCGAATCCAGGCCACCTGCATTGGGAATGCGGAATTGTAGCCACTGGACTATCAGGGACACTCATGCTCAGTCACTGAGTCAAGTTCGACTCTTTGTAACCCCATGGACTATAGCCTGTCAGGCTCCTCTGTCCATGGGACTTCCAAGGCAAGAACACTGGAGTGGGTTGCCATTTCCTCTTTCAGGGGATCTTCCCCAACCAGAGATCGAACGCACGTCTCCTACATTGGCGGGCAGATTCTCTACCACTGAGCTGCCTGAGAGTCCCAGACCACCAGGGAGGTCTTTCTAAATGACTTCTTTCCACACATACCACGCTCATCTTCCCCTCCTCCCTCACTAACTTTCATCTTCCCTCATTCCCTCCCTTCCTTCCTCCCTTTCTCTCTTCTTTTCTTCTCTCCCCACTTTCACTTTTCAGTCTACCACAGTCTGGTTCTCTACTACCCTCTATACTGCTCTTGTTAAGGTCATGAATGACCTCAGTATCAGGACCCAGGGCCCAGCTTCCAGTTCTCTGAAGCAGTTGGTCTGGATTTCTAGAGCACTCTTTTTCCCACATTGTCTCCACACTCCTATTCAATCACTTTTGCTGTGCTCTCCTCCATCTCCCCATTAAAGGTAAATGTCTCATTTTTACCTTAAAAGTTCAAGTTTCATTGGTTCATAGATATTTATTAATACATATATAAATTAATGCCAAACTACCACACAACTGCACAAATCTTACACGCTAGTAAAGTAATACTCAAAATTCTCCAAGCCAGGCTTCAAAAGTACATGAACCGAGAACTTCCAGATGTTCAAGCTAGATTTAGAAAAGGCAGAGGAACCAGAGATCAAATTGCCAACATCCACTGGATCATTAAAAAAGCAGAAGAGTTCCAGAAAAACATCTACTTCTGCTTTATTGACTATGCCGAAGCCTTTGTATGGATCACAACAAACTGTGGAAAATTCTTCAAGAAATGGGAATACCAGACCATCTGACCTGCCTCCTGAGAAATCTGCATGCAGGTCAGGAAGCAACAGTTAGAACTGGACATGGAACAACAGGCTAGTTCCAAATTGGGAAAGGAGTACGTCAAGGCTGTATACTGTCACCCTGCTTATTTAACTTATATGCAGACTACATCATGAGAAATGCTGGGCTGGATGAAACCCAAGTTGGAATCAAGATTGCTGGGAGAAATACCAATAACCTCAGATATGCAGATGATACCACACTTATGGCAGAAAGCAAAGAGGAACTAAAGAGCCTCTTGATGAAAATGAAAGAGGAGAGTGAAAAAGTTGCTTAAAGCTCAACATTCAGAAAACTAATATCATGGCATCTGGTCCCATCACTTCATGGGGAAACAGTGGAAACAGTGTCAGACTTTATTTTTTGGGCTCCAAAATCACTGCAGATGGTGACTGCAGCCATGAGATGAAAAGACACTTGCTCCTTGGAAGAAAAGTTATGACCAACCTAGACAGCATATTAAGTAGCAGAGACATAACTTTGCCAACAAAGGTCTGTTTAGTCAAAGCTATGGTTTTTCCAGTAGTAATGTATGGATGTGAGAGTTGGACCATAAAGAAAGCTGAGCCTGAAGAATGGATGCCTTTGAACTGTGGTGTTGGAGAAGACTCTTGAGAGTCCCTTGGACTGCAAGGAGATCCAACCAGTCCATCCTAAAGGAGATCAGTCTTGAGTGTTCACTGGAAGGACTGATGTTGAAGCTGAAACTCTAATACTTTGGCCACCTGATGTGAAGAGCTGACTCATTGGAAAAGACCCTGATGCTGGGAAAGATTGAGGGCAGGAGGAGAAGGGGATGAGAGAGGATGAGATGGTTGGATGGCATCACCGACACAATGGACATGAGTTTGAAGTAGACTCCGGGAATTGATGGACAGGGAGGTCTGGTGTGCTGCAGTCCATGGGATCACAAACAGTTGAACACGACTGAGTGACTGAACTCAACTCAACTCATATAAATAAAATGACTGGTCTGTCAGTCCTCAGGGTAATCACAAGGGAAAACTTCACCATCAGCATTAATTTCCTAAAATCATCTAATCTCTGTCTTTAAATAACACAGACACAATGTGAACTCAATCCTCAGTTCAGACCGAACCCTAAACTTACATATCCAACTGCCAATTTGACAGCTTCACTTGGATTTTGACTAGGAATTTCCCCAGCTTAAGGTATTCAAACCCAATTCCTGAAAGCATGCCCACTACTTACATACAAACAAACCCAAATCTGCCTCTCCTCCCACATCTGATTCACATTACTGCATTGGGTTAACTTCATCTCACAAATCTGTTCCCCATGTCTGTTATCTCTGTCTTACCCCAAGACACTGTTGCCTAAGCGTCTGCCTACAGTGTGGGAGACCCAGGTTCGATACGTGGGTTGTTGGGAAGATCCTCTGGAGAAGGAAATGGCAACCCACTCCAGTACTCTTGCCTGGAAAATCCCATGGACTGAGGAGCCTGGTAGGCTATATAGTCCATGGGATTGCAAAGAGTCGAACACCACTCAGCGACTAAACTTTCTTTCATTTCAACTGGTCCCAGGGCCCAGTCATGCTACATCCTCCTCCCGGTTCCATCTTAATTCTCTTGCCTCATCTCTGGTTTTTTTCCACTCACAGTAAGCACTTCTATTGTCCTGTATATTGTGTGTGTAATGTCATTTTAAAAAATACTCCAAATCCTCTCTTGCCCCTGGAACTTCAAATGCAATTTTCTTTACCTGGGAGATTCTTTCTTGAGTTTCCTTTCTACTCTTCTTGGGCTGGGCATAGGAAAAGCACCTACACAGAAAGACCTTAGAACACAGTACACAGAAAATGCTATATACTTAGAAACTTTTATCACTCCTGTTGTTATTTTCAGAGCTCTTTCCATGTCAGTTGTAATGCTCTTCAGAAGCCGCATGGTTTATTTCACCAGTCCTCTACCATGGGCATTTAAGTTGTTAATCTGCTATTACAAATCTTTGTGCATATGTTATTTCAAACATGCCTTAGATTCATTCCCAGGAAATTGGCTGTCAGATGGAGAGTTGTGTGTGAAAGGCACATTAAGGTATTCTCAAGAGCTACACCTATAAGGGAGGAAGGAAAGTACAGGCAGACCTCATTTTATTGTATTTTGCAGATATGGTGCTTTTCACAAATTGAAAGTCTATAGCAATCTTGCATCAAGCAAGTCTAATGAGTACCATTTTCCCAACAGCATATGCTCATTTCATGTCTCTGTGTCACATTTTGATTATTCTCACGATATTTCAAACTTTTTCATTATTATTATATTTGTTATGATGTTCTGTTATTAGTGATCTTTGATGTTACTATTATGACTTGCTAAAGGCTCATAAAATGGTTGGCACTTTTTAGCAATAAAGTATGTTTAGTTAATGTATGTATGTTTTTAAAGACATAACTCTATTTCACACTTATAGGGACTTCCCTAGTGGTTCAGTGGTTAAGAATCCACCTTCCAATGCAGGGGGCACTGGTTTGATACCTGATTGGGGAACTAAGAACCCCCATGCCTCAAGGCAATTAAGCCCTCACGCTGTGCAACAAAGACCCAGCACAGCCAAAAAAAAAAAAATGATAAAAATTACTTTAAAATATAGACCACAGTATAATATAAACATAACTTTTATATGCACTGGGAAACCAAAAAAATTCATGTGACTAATTTACTGTAATGCATGCTTTGTTGCAAGTGGTCTGGAATCAAACCTGCAATATCTCAATGGTACGCCTGTAAAATTTGGCAGACCAAGAAGCTAACTTGCAGTGTGGTGACCCCTGAGACTTTAGATGATCTGTGGAGAACTCTGGAGTTGAGAAAGCCCTTTAGAGTTGTCCCAGCTTGAGAGAAGAGTTTGGATATTTGTATCCCTGTGTCAGCCAGTCATGGACCACATGCTGGCAGGGAGTATAACTTTGGGCAAGGTGGGTCCCTGATGTTGAGGGAATCCCCAACAAGGAGCACAGCTATGTCAGCAGCCAAGAGTCCCTCCAGCTTGAGGATGGGTGCCTTGGCCCTTAAGGAAAGATTTGTGCCCAGTAGTGCCATATTTAGTGCCATTTGAGCATGGTTCTCAAACTCTGGGTTGAATCACAGTCACCAGTGCAGCTTGTCAAAATACACATTGCAGGGCCCCACTCCAGGGCCCTGACTCATTAGATCTAGAGTGAACTGAAATACAAATGTGACACTCATGAGATGGCTTCAACTCTACAGAGGAGGAGGGTTGAAGTAGCCACAAATGTATCCCCTCTGTGTATGGATGCCCCTTTGTAATATGATTTTGCTGCTGCTCCTGTCAAAAGGTGAAGTCTCTTTCTCTACCCTTTTAATCTTCTTTGGAAAATACAATGGTGTTCAAGTGACAATATCAGCTTCCTAAGCCTAGGTCTTAAGGTGCTATTTAATTTCTAGTTTTTTTTTTCTTAGAATGCTGTGACCACCATTTAAACACACTGGGGTTAGCCTCCTTGGCAATAAAGACACCATGTGGAGAGAGATGCCTAGTTGACCCGTGAGTAGGCAATCTTGGACTACACAGTCCCAATCAGTCCACCAGGTGACTATTTCCGCATGCATGATCCCAGGTGAAACCAGTAGAAGAACCATCCATCTGAGCACAAATCAATTTGCCAATTCTAAGAAGCATGAACAAAAATTGATTGTTTTAAGCCATTGAGCTCTGGGGTAGCTTTTTATGCATCAATAGTTAACTGATATAAGGAACAATACTCAAAGAGGTGGAGGAAGAACAAGATAAAAGAAACATAATGCCTAGTTCTCCTCATGGAGCAGAAAGACCTGAATGTTCAAACTATTATGTGAGAAATAAACTTCTATCCAGTTTGAATCACATGTTACATACATTATTTCATTGCATGCTCATATCATCTATGGAGAAAATATTAAGATATTATTTTCTTTACTTTATAAATGATGAAACAAAAACTCCTAAAGATGAAGGGTAAAACATTTAGCAGCTCAGAAGCCTTTTTGGCAAGTGTCTTTGGATTGGACTGATAAGACAATTTTAGCACCATGTTTTGAATTGCATCTTCCATGTAGGAAAAACAACTTATATAGCACTTACTATTTGAGAAATAGATTAATATATTCTTCCAACAAATATTTATTGAACAGTGGCTATATGTGCCTAGGCACTTGGGATACATTATCAGACAAGATAGAAAAAGATGTCTGGTTTTGTAGAGTTCATATTTTAGCAAAGGGACACTGTAAACAATAAATATATTATGAATAAGAATAAAATATTTGCAAATCATACATACCTGGAAAAAGACTTGTATCCAGGATGTATAAAGAACTCTTACAATTCAATAACAAAAAGACAAACCACACAATTGAAAATGGGTGAACAAGTTAAATAGACATTTCTCCCAAGAAGGAACACAAATGGCCAACAAACACATAGGTGTAAAAGATGTCTAACATCAGGGGTCATTAGAGACAGGCGATTCAAAACCACAATAAGAGACTACTTCCCACTCACTAGTATGACTAGAATCAAAAAGTCAGGCAATAATAAAAGTTAGAGATGATGGAGAGAAATTGGAACCATCATACGTTGCTGCTGGGAATGTAAAATGGTGCCTCCAGTCTGGGTAATATTTGGTTGGTGCAAAGGTATACAGTTTTGCATTGTTGAACTTTGCTGTTTGATATTGGAATGCATTCTTAAATAAATGTGGTAATGTTATGCATCATTTTAACGTGCATTTCTTGCTTTATTTTTTGCTAATGACTCATTACTTGCTGTGTATTTTATATTTATTTTAGACTAGGGAAATGATGTTAGACAAAAGCAAATTTGAGCAATTTTCTTACTTGAGTTCAAAATGGGATGCAGAGCAGTGGAGACAACTTGCAACACCAACAATGCATTTGGCTCAGGAACTGCTAATGAATGTACAGTGCAGTGGTGGTTTAAGAAATTTTGCAAAGGAGGCAAGAGCCTTGAAGATGAAGGGTGGAGTAGCTGGCCATCGGAAGTTGACAATGACAAATTGAGATCATTGGAGCTGTTCCTCCTACAACTACACAAGAAGTTAGTGAAGAACTCAACATTGACCATCCTTTGGTTGTTTGGCATTTGAAGCAAATGGGAAACGTGAAAAATCTCTAAAAGTGGGTGCCTCATAAGCTGAACAATTTCTTGATTGGATTGTGGCATGCAATGAAAAGTGGATTTTATATGACAACTAGTGATGACCAGCTCAGTAGGTGGACTGAGAAGAAACTCCAAAGCACTTCCCAATGCCAAACTTGCACCAAGAAAAGGTCATGGTCACTGTTTGGTGGTCTGCTGTCCTTCTGATCCACTACAACTTTCTGAATCCCAGCTAAACCATTATATCTGAGAAGTATGCTCAGCAAATCCATGAGATGCACAGAAAACTGCAATGCTTACAGCTGGAATTGGTCAACAGAGAGTGCCCAGTTCTTCTGCATGACAACACCTGGCTCAACGTGGCACAGCCTATGCTTCAGAAGCTGAAGGAATTGGGCTACAAAGTTTTGCCTCATCTGCCATATTCACCTGACCTCTCGCCAACTGACTACCACTTCTTCAGGCATCTCAACAACTTTTTGCAGGGAAAATGCTTCCACAACCAGCAGGAGACAGATAATTCTTTCCAAGAGTTCATCAAATCCTGAAGCATGGATTTTTATGCTACAGAATTGAACAAAACATTCTCATTGCAAAATTTGTTGATTATAATGGTTCTTATTTTGTCTAATAAAGATGTGTTTGAGTCTAGCTATAATGAGTTAAAATTCACAGTCCAAAACTGCAATTACTTTTTCACCAACCTAATAACTGGGCACTTCCTCAGAAGGATAAATATAGAACTGTTTATATAGTTGTGACCCAACAGTTCCTTCCCTAGTTATAGTCCCTCGACAACTGAAAACATCTGTGCATACATAAACCTATACATAAAGTCCATAATAGCATTAGCCATAATAGTCAAATGAACTGATTAACGAATAAATTGTGGTATATCCATATAATGAAATATTGTTTCGCAATGAAAAGGAATGAAGTACTGATACATACTACAACATAAATGAACCTTGAAAACACGCTAACTCATATTTTTGTATGACTCTATTTACTTAAAATGTCCAAAATAGGCATATCTATATACACACACACATTTTATATACGTGTACATATACGTGCAGAAAGTGGATTAAACATTGTATGGGGATGGGATGGAGGAGGAAACAGAAGAATGATATAAAAAATGTACAGTGTTCCTTTTGAGTTGATGAATATATTTTAAAATGGAGCAAAATTGGTAAGAAGGGAAATTTCCCCTCTTCTCATGAGTTCTTAACAATAAAATTTATACAAGACAGACTAATAGGAGAAAAAGAAACAAATTTTACTCCGTAAATGGAGGTCTCACAGAAAAGGGAGCTCAGAAGTGGCCAAAGCATGCACCTTTTATACTTTTTAGACAAAGAAACAATACATTTGTGAAGAATTGACTGGACAATGACACAGATTTTGGGTGTGCATCCAGTAATTAAGAATCTGCCTTGAACCTTCAGCCTTAGATCATGCTAAGCGCCTCCACTTTTGAATGTGCAGAAGCATGTAACACAGATGTAACAGCACAAAACACTGACACCTCCCCTCCCCCCATGTTTGTCCTATAACGATCCCAACCCCCTTGCCGGCAGGCAGGCAGACTTGTTCTCTGTCTCATCTCTCACCTGCCTCAGGAACAAACACTTTCTCGACTGCAACCTCAGTGTCTCAGTGTTTGGCTTGTTGTGCGTTGGGTAAATGGACCTGGTTCAATAACAGGAGGGCACTTTTCATATGAGAGATTTATTTCCTGCTTTCACAGAGACAGAAAGAAGCGTTAGAGTGTCCCTCTTGGCCATTTCTTAAGTATTTTACTTAAAATAATCCACATACATTTAAGGAACATTTTGGGGCCCTAGGACCCAACAGAGTGATGGCTACACAACTCAGTAAATATGCTATAAGCCAGGGGTCCCCCAACCTCCAGGATTTAATGCCTGATGATCTGAAGTGGAGTTGATAAAATAATAATAGAAATAATAGAAATGATAAAAAATAAATAGAAATAATAGTAATGGATTTGAATCATCCTGAAAACACTTCTCCCTTACCCCTGCTCATGGGAAAATTGTCATTCATGAAATCAGTTCCTGGTGCCTAAAAGGTTGGGGACCACTGCTATAAGCCACTGAAGTGTGTAATACAGGTAAATTTTAGGACATGTGTCAACTGAAAAAGTGCACAAGTTAAAGCTGAGAATTTTGTTTTATTTGGCAGACACTGAGGATTTAGGCCCAGAACATAACCTCTCAAATAGCTCTCAAGGATTGCTGTGAAGAGATTAAGGGAGGATCCAGGATATATAGGAGTTTTTGCAAAAGAAAACAAACAAACAAATAGAAAAACATTAGTTGGAACATTCAAAGGTTACTGTTAATTAAAAAAAAATCAGCTATCTCAAGTTAATAATTTTAGCACTTTCCAGGGCCAGTAACTCACTTTTATAAATTCTGAATTCCTTCAAAGTAGATCACGAGATAGTTATTTGATGGCCACAGCACCTATTGTTACTGATATGGCAGGTGACATTCCTAGGTCACAGTGCCTCCTCTTGGTCATACACTTGACCGAAATTTGGGAGGCAATTTTTGGGCATTTGGGCATTTTGTCCCATTCTGCTGGGAAGTTCATTCCTATATCAGGTGAAGATTCTGCTAATAGGCTGCCCAAGGGGCTAATTTTTTGAATCAGACCTTTTTGAAATCTAAATTTTCTGGGTCACCTGTCTTACTATTTTATTATGATCCAGGAAATGTTCTCTCTTGTGGTTTTTTCCCCCATATTTAGGGTTGCCGTATTACAATTATGGAGCTTCACAGATGGCACTAGTAGTAAAGAATCCACCTGCCAAGGCGGAAGACATTAAGAATTACATGCTAAGAGTTATATGATCAACTGCCTCAAGACTTTTAGCCATCATTCATTTTGTTGAAGACCTGGCCCCAGTGGGTAATGAAAGAGATAGCCTTGTTTGTGTGAGGGAGCCTTTCCAGTGGTTTGAGTTTAAAAAAGATCTGCCCTCTCGTCCCTCTTCCATCCACCCCCATTTCTTTTTCTCCCTGAATTTCAGGTTTTATTTGATCTACCTAATCAGGCTCTGACAGATTAAAGTGGGCTGTATTTACATTTCTAATTTGTTGAGATTTGCAAGACAAAGATAGTTGCCTTTAATTACCCAAAGGATTGGTCTGCTACCTAAATGATATTAAAAGATTGATTGGTCCAATTCTACTTTCTTTAATTTGTTTTTTATATTGGTGAGAATATTTCCAATTAAACGGAAGATTAAAAGTTCCATGTTCTAGAATTTTAGGGTCTAATTTATCATGCCTTCAAAGGCTTCCATAAGGCATTCAACAAAGGCCCTCTTTCTGAGTGCACAGTTTAGACATGGAGTAAAATCTCTATTAATTTTTGTATTAGTCCTTGAACTTTAGCTCTCAGTTTTACTTCACAGGTTCAAGTAACTCTATTGGCTTTCTTTAGCATGTTTAGTTAATATTTCCTGAGAGGTAGATTCAAATAACCTGTTTCGTAACACCAAGCAAATAAAGCATTCCCCAGTGAACCATGTCCTATAATATAACTAGGCAAAAGAGTTGTAACCATCTTGTATGAAGCTGATTTAAATAAACCAATTTTTATAAACTTTCATCTCAATTCTATCAACGTTTATAGCTTTACCTCTAGTTTCCCTTAAGAACCAATCAACAAGTCTTGGTCTTATAAGGAGTCCTGGAAGCTTTCCTTACTTTTTATCACCCAATCATTGAATCTATGTTGTATCAAAGGCTCTGGGGACCCCATTGAGGGGTTGAGCCAAGGAACTCAGACCTGTTTGTCAATCTTTTAACTTGAATAATTGGCCTGTTGCTTCAAGTGATTGTCGTTCAGGTATTTCAGCCTTTTAAATATAATTTGATTTCTTTATTTTTTAACTTTTTATTTTGTATTGGAGTATAGCTGATTAACAAACCATGTTGTGATAGTTTCAAGTGATCAACGAAGGGACTCAGCCATACATATACATGTAACCTTTCTCCCCTAAACTTCTCTCCCATGCAGGCTGCCACATAACATTGAGGAGAGTTCCATGTGCCATACAGTAGGTCCTTGTTGGTTATCCATTTTAAATAAAGCTGTGTCTACATGTCCGTCCCAAACTCCCTAACTACCCCTTCCCCCTGGCAACCATAAGTTTGTTCTCCAAGTCTGTGCTTCTTTTTCTGCTTTGTAAGTTCATTTGTATCATTTCTTTTTAGATCCCACATATAAGGGATGTCATATAATATTTTTCTTTCTCTGTGTGACTTAACTTCATTCAGTATGCCAATCTCTAGGTCTAGCCATGTTACTGCAGATAATGTTTTTTCATTTTTATTTTTATGGCTGCAGAGTACTCCATTGTGTTTATGTACCACTTTTTTATCCTTTCCTATGTCAATGGATATTTAGGTCATTTCCATGTCTTGGCTATTGTAAACAATGCTGCAGTGCACATTGGGGTACATTTATCCTTCCATATCAGGTTTTTCTTCAGATATATGCACAGGAGTGGGGTTGCTGGATCATATGGTATCTCTATTTTTAGTTTTTCAAGTAACCTCCATACTGTTCTCTATAGTAGCTGTATTAAACTAAAGGAGTTCTTGGTTAACAATTATATATATATAATGGTTCTCCAATTTAAAGGATCTGTCCTTGAGAGTTGGCAAGTAAGACAAAAGCCTGCTCAAAACCAGTTGACTGCCAAATGTACACTAAATATGTATCTTCCAGATGGCAGAGATCAAGTTGTCAACACACACGCACACACACAACACCTGTGAAAATCAGGTAGAACATTTATATCTCAAAGGCACAGGGAGAGAAATGAGAATTCTCCCCTAGAAGGGCTTTTGTTTCTTCAAGGTCAGAATTTTGAAAAGTTGTATTAATCAAGGTAGGTTTCTCTAACTTAACTGCATATGAGATAAAAGAGCCTCATCTTAGTCATTTTCAGGGCAAGATTTCCTTTAATTCCCAGTTAACTGAGGATAACCCACTCAGTGTCAAAAGTGAGCAAAATCTTCCTAGTGCCTTTCAACTGAGGCTCAGGTACCTCTTCTTGAAACTAAGTTTCAATGATAACCTATTCCTTCAGAGAGAAGTTTAACATCACCATATAAAACTTTGGATTAACAGCCAGTAATGGGAGACCCAAGAACCAGGAAAGACTCCCTGGAATTTGTCTGGACTCTCAGAAGAGACAGAAGGACACAAGAAGTCGCTTTTGGTACCAGACTCTGGATCCTCATATGCAAAGGCGAGAAGACTGCTCTACATCCCTTTACAGTCCCCAAAACTGTCAACTGAAAAAAATAATGCACAACCTAAAGACTGAGAATTATGTTTTATTTGGCAGACATACTGAGGACTTAAGCCCAAAAGACAGATTCTCAGAGAGCTCTGAGGGCCTGCTCTGAAGAGGTAAAGGAGGAGCCAGGATATATAGGAGTTTTTGCAAAGAAAAAAAAAATCAACAGCAGAGATAAGAGATTACTGTTCATTAAAGAAAACCAGACAACTCAAGTTAATTGACTTAGCACTTTTCTATGTGTGGGAAGATGCGAGAGTCTGGGTCCGTTGAAATCATTCCTTTGAGATGCACCTTAATGGTATCCTATTCTTTGACATCCTGAATCTCCTCAGGGTGCACAGTTGGGTTTGGGTGCAGTGGATGTCAGCATGATAGCTGTAACATCCTTTGTTTACTGACATGACAGGTGACATTCTCCAAATATGTATGTAAATTGTACCTCAATAAAGCTGTTTTAAAAAGGAAAAGGGGTGATGAATTGAACAGTGCAGGTATCTGAAGGAAGAACATTTGTTACCCTCAAACTGAGTTTGCCTGGGTGTGTGTCAAGTCAAAAGACACAACCAAGCCAAAGAGCAGGAAAAGGAAGGATTTGTTATTTGCAGCAAGTTAGGAGAACACCAGGGATCTTTCTCAAAAAGACAAAATTGGGGAAGTTTTAAGCTTAAAGTATATGCATATTCATGAAGAGGCTTGGATGGTATATACATATTCATGAAGAGGCTTGAGCTGAAGAGAATTCTGCATAGAATTGGGACAAAAGTCAAAAGAGTCCAAGCTTTAGTTAATTGAAGTCACAAGGCTCAGAAAATGTCAGCATAATCATCCCTTAGGTTCCAGTGTATCTGGTAATAAAGCTGCTGGAGGAGGGTTTAAATTCTTCAGAATGGCTCAGGAAAGTGCTTCAGACTAGTCCTTACTATTAAAACAGAATTGAGAGTCTTTACAGCTGATTTGTATCTTTGCTATTGTTACTTGTCTTTCCTGATAATAGTCGTCTCTTTGTTCTTTTGTTCCCTTAGGACCATTCATGACTGAGACTTGTTCAAGGGCTAGCACTGTGGCCAGGCTTAGATTCCAAAATGGTTCAGGCCAAAAATGGCTTCTCTTATGTCAAGAAAGCTGTGCCTGATTCTCTTTCTTTTTTTTCTGACCCTGACTACAATGAACTAAAACTTGGTTTCTGTCCACCTTTGTCCAAATGCTATGCTGAATTCTCCTCTGCTCAAGCCCCTTCATGAATATACATAACAGTCCTAGCCTAAAACTTCCCCAAGTTTGCTGTTCAGGGGGACACTGCTTTGGGAAAAATCCCAGGTGTTCTCCTTACTTGCTGCAAGAAATAAACTATTCCTTCTCTCCCTCTTTGGCTTGGGTATTTCTTTTGACTCAACACCCATCAGGAGGGAAACCCAGTTTCAGAACACATGCTGAACTTGGAAATAAACCACAGCCTGGCAGGGCAAAAGCTGAGAGAGAGAATCTGGTTGGGAGATTGTTATCCATAAAGAGATTATAGGGCAGCAGAATTTGCCAGCCCCAAAATATGTCTGTTTGGAATGACATATTTTAAGCTGACTATCATTATTATTTTAAGCTGGTTATTGTCTAAGAAGCAACAGACATGAGGGAAACTCTGGAAACCACATAGGAGTTACCCTTTTGTGAGAAACATTTGTAAGAGTCTCTCTTGCTGTATCAGGAAGAGGAAGATGATCAAATCTCTAGAAACTCTTAATAGAGAAGGCATTGACTTAAAGACAGAAGACTTAAAGACTTAATAACAATTTTACTCTTGTTTATTGTGTTTTTCCAGGTCACCTCTCCTAAATGCCTGCGCACTCTCAACATCCTCTTCTGTCTTTAGCTGATGCTGGAATTTAAGGTGAGGGCTTTGGCCATTTTGGCAAACTACAAAGTTTTTCTAGGTCTCTCCCTTGTATACATGTTATTCAACTTTTATTTAATTTTTTCCTCTTAATATAGATATGTATTATAATGTGTGTGCCAGTTTAATTCATAGAGCAGCCAGAAGAACCTAGAAGGGTAAAGGAAAATTTCCTCTTCCCTGATAAGATGATGGTGAACTCAGGCATTATTGATAGACAGTAATGGAGATAGTAAGTAGCTGGATTCTGGAAACACTAATTCATTTAATCCTCACAGTAACCCTAGGAGATATCTAATAACATCATGCCTACTTTTCTGATGAAGAAACTGAGACATTGTAATCTCATAGCTTCCAAAGGCAAGTAAGGAATAATTGGTGAAACTGGAAGCTAAACCCAGGCAATCTGGGTCTGAAGTCTGTGCTTTTTTTTTTTTTTTTTTTTTTATCACCCTCTGTTGCCTGCTTCTCCTCCTCCCTTCCATCTTTCCCAGAATCAGGGTCTTTTCCATTGAGCTGGCTCTTTGTATCAGGGGGCCAAAGTACTGGAGCTTCAGCTTCAGCATCAGTCCTTCCAATGAATATTCAGGGTTAATTTCTTCAGGATTGACTGGTTTGATCTTGCAGTCTAAAGGACTCTCAAGAGTCTTCTCCAACACCACAGTTCGAAAGCAACAATTCTTCGGCGCTAGAATACTGGAGTGGATTGCCATGCCCTCCTCGAGGGAATCTACCCAAGCCAGGGATAGAACTGGCATCTCTTATGTCTCCTTCACTGGCAGGGGGTTTCTTTACCACTAGCACCACCTATATGGAAACAATTTTTTTCCATGAAAAGTGAGCCAGCATCACTATTAAACTAGACAGGAAAAAAGCTTAGGTCTAAAATTAGAATTAAAAAAAAATGCTGAAAAATAGGCAGTGCTTTAACAAGGAAGAAGAAAATAAACATCATGGAAAGAGAAACTGACAAGCAACACAATTTAGAATTAAACTGTGAGCCTTTGTGAATCAGAAGTTTTGGTTCTACTAAAAGCCTAGAAAATGGGAGTGAAATCCTTCTCACTTTTTAAAGCTGTATGAGTTGAGCCATTGTGTAGCTCTTACTGCTTGCTCTGATGACATACCTTAACTGCAATTCTGTCAGCTCATTCTGGCTCCAGGCTGGCCCATGTCCAAGTTTTCTATAAATCCAGCTTTTGAATTGGAAGGAAATTGCTTGTGATTGTTTTCTCTTTTGCTTCCTGGAAACAATGGTCTACCAAAGAGAAATCAGAGCATTTCACCACAATCTGTACATTGCTTCCCCTTCCTCTCCTCCTTTTCCCCTCATTCCTCTTTGAATCTCACCCATACTCCCTCCATTTGAATAAGAATACTCCATTTCCAATTCTGCTCTGTGCTTCAGCCCCTCTTGGTCATGTGAGACTCATCTCTGTTACCATTTCTGTGTATCCCTTCCCCCATGCCCAGGGTAGCAGGTCCCATTTTACAGCTGGAGGGGAAAGCCAAGAAGAAACCTGACCTCCTTCCTCTACACTTACATGAGATGTTTATTATTTCTTATTATTTTTTAATATTTTAAAAATATTTATTTGTATTTATTTATTTTGCTGTGCCAGCTCTTAGTTGCAGCATGGGGTATCTTTTCACTGCAGCATGCGAACTCTTAGTTGCATGCAGGATCTAGTTTCCTGATGAGGGATTGAACCTGGACCCCCTGCATTGGAATGAAGAGTCTTAGTGACTGGACCACCAGGAAAGTTCCCAGATGTTTCAATTATTTCACTGCTTCGATTTAGCTTTCTACTAGATAAGAAGGTATCTTCAGGGATTAAGTAAGTAGCAACATCACCTCCTTTCTTTCTTTTCCCTAATGTTGGGCTAGGGAAGGGGTGGGATAAGAGTAGATGATGGTTCTACCTCCAGTTCACTTGGTACCCAGCTGCAGTGGGTCTGAAACCAAGTTGCCTTATCGAGTTTATGATTAATCTCTCTATCCAAAACTTTATTCCTTTTCTTGACCTCTCTAATCTCAATCTTGTGCTGGCTGAACACTAATTAGAGTCTGATGAGTGAAAGTGCTGTTGTAATAATCAAATTTTAATTCAAACTCAAAGCTTGTTCTTCCAAGGCAATAGAAGCTAACAAACCCTAGAGCCATGGACCACCTGGCCAGAGAATCTTGAACTGAGACATTCTCATTCTCAAAACTAAGATTAAGAAATGTCACAAGATGATGATTAATCCCAGCTACTTTGTTCTTCCCCTTTAAAAACCTGCAAACTCAAAGACTAAATCTGAGTGGATCTGAGGCTTGTCTCCCATTCTCTCACTTAACCTCTTGCAACAAACCCTCACTTTGCTGCAAACACCTGCTCTCAAGAGTTGGATTTTCTATGCTGTGGACACGAAACTGCACACATCAGACTGAGACTCAAACCCAATTACACCTTGGATGGAACTTGAACCCCAATCTCCATCTTAGAAGGGGACTCAAACTCATTATCTCCCAGCTGAAATTGCATGGGCACCTGGTCTCAGGACTTAATGAAACTCAGTTTCTGTATGTCTCAGTGCAGAATAAATTCAGCAAGAGGCAAAATGATAAGCAAGAAGTAAATTTATTAATATAGGACACCTGTGAGGGATACAAGCAGGCAGGCAAGGGAGTTCTGTCCCAAGAACTAAGTGGGAAAGCAAGTTTACTGAAAAAGATACACACTCCATAGACAGAATGCAGTCCGTCTGAGTGGGCGAGAGGGCCTGGGAGAAACATACTGTATGGAATGTGGGCCATCTCAAAATATGAGGGATTAGTTTTTACAGTCAAGGTTATCTTATAGGCTAAGGTGTTTGGGAGGATAATTCCAACTATTTTGGAGAGGGGAGGTGATTTCCAGGAATTGGGCCACAGCCCAACTAACTACTCTTTCACGATCAGCCTTGAAACTATCATGGTACCTACGGATATGTCATTTAACTAATGTATTACAGTGACCATATAAGAGGCTCAAGTTCTCCTGGAAGTTGATTCTTCTGCCATCTTGGGCCTAATCTGTTCTAATCAGTTTATGTTGTATCCTCAATGGCTATGTCATTCTTTTAAAGGTTGCAGCCTGCCTCTTTCCTTCTTGTCTCAGACACAAGAGCCCATTGCTCAATTGCAAGTTTCTCTACATCTGAATTCCCTTGATCTCACTGTCCTCAAGCAATCAAGCCCTGCCCTGCAGAGCTCAGAAAACAAAGAACCCTGTAGGAATCAGGAACCACTTTCCAAAATAATAGTGACATTTTCCTGTTGTGACCTGAGGTCATGGTAATGGTAACCTCACCACCACCACCATCAGTCACTAATCTTCCTTCTTTATGGAACTGAATCCAGTTTCTAGTTTTATAAAATACTGTAGATACTTTTGTCTTTTATTTCCTTAGTTTAACCTGTTAAATATTTTCCCCTGTTCAAAAAAATAAAAATAAAAAAGCAATACATTTTGGTCAATGGAATATATATATTTTTTAGTTTGGGTGGCAAAACATAAATATCTTGTCTTCTCTTGCATGCATGTGTTTTTGAGGCTAGAGCTTTGCATGCACAGCTGATATCTGCTTCTACAGCTTTTGTTAAATTCAGTTCAGCTGAAGTCCTTGCTTTCTCCAAGCTGTTTCTTTATGGTGACATTATTCTGCTGTGATTGATGGAAGCACCCAACAAAGTGCTGGTATATTAAAAAAAAATTGTATTTGGGAAGCCTAACTTACTCTGATTTAAAAAAAAAAACACAGTATGTCTACTAAAGCAATTCAATTCTCTGACACATCTGGCTTATGCTGCTATTGCTTTCTTGAGTGTTTTAAAAATGCATTTGCCTGCATTTAGAATCTATCTCAGACTCAGGAAGAGAACATACTTTATGTTTCTGCAAAATTGTGTTTCATCACAAACTAAAAAACAGTAGACAAAACTCTGTGGTATCTGCCCACCATATCAAATCTCCACTGTATTGTTATTTGGAATTAAAGGAGGGCCAAAAAATCAGGCGCAGCCATGGACACATGGCAGCCTTTGTGATAAAGTTGTTTTATGAGATTGATAACAGGACTTGTTTCCTCAGAAGTAAAAGGATGATGTGACACTGTGACAGAAAAGTGTCTGATGTGTTGACAGTTTTCTTCATGGACCCTGAAGATCTTCTCTATCTCCTTTGCATTTCATCGAGAAAGGAATTTAAGTTCTATCCAGATTTAGTATTTCTGAATTGATTAAAATTGAAAAACAGCATTACATCTTTTTGTTCTGCTTTGGATATTTTTTAAATCTTTGCTTGCATGTAGCTAAACTGTCCTTAGGAGAAGCAGAATTCAGCACCGTGTACCACTGTACTGAGTTAATACAAGATCTGCTCCATTGGCTCTGCTGATTTTTTTTTTTTTTTACTGTCATAAACCATCTAGAATCTCCCAACAAGACTGAATACTGTGTAAATGGCATTTCAAAACAAGCAGGTCTGCTTTAAACCTGCTTCTAGATGGTTTGTACTGGAAAACTGAAAGACTGCTGCTGTCGTTTTTGTTCAGTTGCTAAGTCGTGTCTGGCTCTTTGCAACCCCATGGACTGTGGCGCGCCAGACTCCTCTGTCCTTCACTATCTCCCAAAGTTTGCTTAAATTCATGTCCATTGAGTCACTGATGTTGTATAACCGTCTCATCCTCTGCCAACCTCTTCTACTTTTGCCTTCAATCTTTCAGGTGGCCAAAGTATTGGAGCATCAGCATCAGCATCAGTTCTTCCAATGAATTTTCAGGATTGATTTCCTTTAGATTGACTGGTTTGATTTTGTTTCAGTCCAGGGACTCTCAAGAGTCTTCTCCATGACCACAGTTGGAAAGCATCAGTTCTTTGGTGCTCAGCCTTCTTTATAATCCAACTCTCACATTCATACATGACTACTGGAAAAACCATAGCTTTGATTATATGGACCTTTGTTGGCAAAATGAAGTCTCTGCCTTTTAATACATTGTCTAGGTTTGTTATAGCTTTCCTTCTAAGGAGCAAGGGTCTTTTAATTTCAGGCTGCAGTCACCATCTGCAGTGATTCTGGAACCCAAGAAAATAAAATCTGTCACTGCTTCCACTTTTTCCCCATTTATTTGCCATGAAGTGATGGGACAAGATGTCATGATCTTTTTGAATTTTAAGTCAACTTTTCACTCTCTTCTTTCACCATCATCAAAAGACTCTTTAGTTTCCCTTGATTTTCTGCCATTACATTGGTATCATCTGCATATCTGGGGTTGTTGATATTTCTCCTGGCAATCTTGATTGCAGTTTGTGATTCATCCAGCCTGGCACTGGTCATAGCAAACACCCTCTTCCAACAACACAGAGACCAATCTACACATGGACATCACCAAAGTGTCTTTAGTGAAATCAGATTGATTATATTCTTTGCAGTTGAAGACGGAGAAGTTCTATACCATCAGAAAAAAACAAGACCTGAAGCTGACTGTGGCTCAAGTCATGAACTCCTTATTGAAAATTCAGGCCTACATTGAAGAAAGTAGGGAGAATTGAAAGGACTTGATCATAAGAAACTGTGAGCTGGACCCCGAGGCTAAGGTCAAAAGTACCTCAGTTTTCACAACTTGAGACTCATGAGACAGAACAATTCCATGTGGCAACAATGGCAGCTGGAAAAGGAAGGTGCCTGGGCCACAAGACACTGTGGCAGAGCTCTAGCCCTCATTTGCCACTTAGCAGCTCTGTGGCACATCATCCAGTAACATCTGTATGATCCTCTCCCCTTGAGGGTAGGGATATCTATGACTTACTTCTAATCCATTAAATATGGTAAACATGATGAGCTGTCAATTTTGGCACATTATGTGGCAAAAGTGATATGATGTTGCCTTAAGACTATCCAAGCAGACTGGAGTGTTAGAGTGTTAGGTTCTCTCTCTGGCCCTAAAAAAATGAATACTTCTATGAGCTGCCTATGTGGTGGCCTTGAATGAAGCTTTGAGTGAGGGTGGCCTTCAGCTAATGTCCAGGAAGAAGCTGAGGCCCTGTCTCACGTTTGCCAGGGAATGAACTTTGTCAGCAGAGAGACTGAGTCTTCCCCAGGCAAGCATCCAGACAAGAATGTGGCCCATCTGACACTGTGACACAGCCTTGTGAGACCCTGAGTACTAGACCCTGGGCACAGCATCTAACCCAGCTGTGCCCAGACCCCTCCCATGGGAACTTTAAGGTAATTAGTATGTTGTTGAAAGGCAGTATTTGTGGTCATTCTTTATGTAGCAACAGAAAGTTAATTGTCCAGAGCCAAGTATTTTCCCCTAAGTCTCAGTTTCCTCATTTATGTGATAGGGATGATAGTACCTACTTATAGACAGGTTTAATCAGCAAGTGATATAATGGCTCTTGATAACATATTCCTCTTTTACGGTATCATTAGTAATCTCGATTTTCTGGGTCAGTCAGTTCAGTTCAGCCACTCAGTCATGTCCAACTCTTTGTGACCCCATGGACTGCAGCACACCAGGCCTCCCTGTCCATCACCAACTCCGGGAGTTTAGTCAAACTCATGACCATTGAGTTGCTGATGCCATCCAACCATCTCAGCCTCTGTCATCCCCTTCTTCTCCCGCTTTGAATCTTTCCCAGCATCAGGGTCTTTTCCAATGAGTCAGTTCTTGGCATCAGGTGGCCAAAGGACTTGAATTTCAGCTTTAGCATCAGTCTTTCCAGTGAATATTTAGGACTGATTTCCTTTAGGATGAACTGGTTGGATCTCCTTGCAGTCCAAGGGACTCTCAAGAATCTTCTCCAACACCGCAGTTCAAAAGCATCAAACTTCAGCGCTCAGCTTTCTTTATGGTCCAACTCTCACATCCAAACATGACTACTGGAAAAACCATAGCTTTGACTAGATGGACCTTTGTCAGCAAAGTAACATCTCTGCTTTTTAATATGCTATCTAGGTTGGTCATAGCTTTTCCTTCAAGGAGAAAACGTCTTTTAATTTCATAGCTGCAGTCACCATTTGCAGTGATTTTAGAGTCCCCCACTAAAAAGTCTGCCACTGTTTCCACTGTTTCCCCATCTATTTGCCATGAAGGGATGGGACCGGATGCCATGATCTTAGTTTTCTGAATGTTGGGTTTTAAGCCAACTTTTTCACTCTGCTCTTTCACGTTCATCAACTTATTCATTCACTTTGGTTCCTCTTTGCTTTCTGCCATAAGATTGGTGTCATCTGCATATCTGAGGTTATGAGCATTTCTTCTGGCAATCTTGATTCCGGCTTGGGCTTCATCCAGCCCAGCATTTCTCATGAGGTACTGTGTATATAAGTTAAATAAGCAGGGTGACAATATACAGCCTTGACATACTCCTTTCCCAATTTGGAACCAATCTCTTGTTCCATGTCCTATTCTAACTGTTGCTTCCTGACCTGCATACAGATTTCTCAGGAGGCAAGTCAGGTGGTCTAGTATTCCCATCTCTTTAAGAATTGCCCACAGTTTGTTGTGATCCACACAAGGCTTTGGCATAATCAAAAAAGCAGAAATAGATGTTTCTCTGGAACTCTTTTGTGTTTTTGATGATCCAATGGATGCTGGCAATTTGGTGTCTAGTTCTTCTGCCTTTTCTAAATCCAGTTTGAACATCTGGAAGTTCATGGTTCATGTACTGTTGAAGCCTGGCTCAGAGAATTTTGAGCATTACTTTGCTAGCGTGTGAGATGAGTGCAATTGTGTGGTAGTTTGAACATTCTTTGGCATTGCCTCTTTTTGGGACTGAAAATGAAAACTGACCTTTTCCAGTCCTGTGTCCCCTGCTGAGTTTTCCAAATTTGCTGGCATATTGAGTGCAGCACTTTATCTTTAAGGATTTGAAATAGCTCAACTGGAATTCCATCACCTCCACTAGCTTTGTTCATAGTGATGCTTCCTAAGGCCCACTCGACTTCACATTCCAGGATGTCCAGTTCTAGGTGAGTGATCACACCATCGTGATTATCTGGGTCATGAAGATCTTTCCTTTATAGTTCTTCTATGTATTCTTGCCACCTCTTCTGCTTCTGTTAGGTCCATACAATTTCTATCCTTTATTGAGCCTATCTTTGCATGAAATGTTCCCTTGGAATCTCTGATTTTCTTGAAGAGCTCTCTAGTCTTTCCCATTCTATTGTTTTCCTCTATTACTTTGCACTGATCACTGAGGAAGGCTTTCTTATCTCTCCTCGATATTCTTTGGAACTCTGCATTCAAATGGGTATATCTTTCCCTTTCTCCTTTTCCTTTCACTTCTCTTCTCTTCACAGCTATTTGTAAAGCCTCCTCAGACAACCATTTTGCTTCTTTACATATCTTTTTCTTGAGGATGATCTTGATCCCTGTGTCCTGTACAATGTCTTGAACCTCTGTCCATAGTTCTCAGGCACTCTGTCTATCAGATCTAATCCTTTAAATCTATTTCTCATTTCCACTGTATAATCATTAGGGATTTGATTTAGGTCATACATGAATGGTCTGGTGGTTTTCCCTACTTCAATTTAAGCCTGAATTTTGCAATGAGGAGTTCATGATCTGAGCCACAGTCAGCTCCTGATCTTGTTTTGCTGACTGTATAGAGCATCTCCATCTTTGGCTGCCGAGAATATAATCAATCTGATTTCAGTATTGACCATCTGGTGATGTCCATGTGTAGAGTCTTCTCTTGTGTCATTGAAAGAGGGTGTTTTCTATGACCAGTGCTTTCTCTTGGCAAAACTCTGTTAGCCTTTGCCCTGCTTCTTTCTCTACTCCAAGGCCAAAGTTGCCTGTTATTCCAGGTGTTTTCCTGACTTCCTACTTTTTCATTCCAGTCCCCTATAATGAATGAAAAGGACATCTTTTTTGGGTGTTAATTCTAGAAGGTCCTGTCAGTCTTCATAGAACCATTCAACTTCAGCTTCTTCAGCATTACTGGTCAGGGCATAGACTTGTATTACCATGATATGGAATGGTTTGCCTCAGAAATGAGCAGAGATCATCCTGTCATTTTTGAGATTGCATCCAAGTACTGCATTTCAGACTCTGATGTTGACTATGATGGCTACTCCATTTCTTCTAAGGGATTCTTGCCCACAGTAGTAGATGTAATGGTCATCTGAGTTAAATCCACCTATTCCAGTCCATTTTAGTTTGCTGATTCCTAAAATGTCAGTGTTCACACTTGCCATCTCCTGTTTGACCACTTCCAATTTACCTTGATTCATGGACCTAACATTCCAGGTTCCTATGCAATATTGCTCTTTATAACATCGGACTCTACTTCCATCACCAGTCACATCCACAACTGGGTGTTGGTTTCGCTTTGGCTCTGTCTCTTCATTCTTTCTGGAGTTATTTCTCTACTGATCTCCAGTAGCATATTGGGCACCTACCTACCTGAGGAGTTCATCTTTCAGTGTTCTATCTTTTTGCCTTTTCATACTGTTCAAGGGGTTCTCAAGGCAAGAATACTGAAGTGGTTTGCCATTCCCTTCTCCAGTGGACCACATTCTGTCAGAACTCTGCACCACGACCCTTCTGTCTTGGGTGGCCCTACATAGCATGGTTCATCATTTCATTGAGTTAGAAAAGGCTGTGGTCCATGTGATCAATGTGGTTAGTTTTCTGTGGTTGTGGTTTTCAGTCTATTTGCCCTCTGATGGAGAAGGATAAGAGGCTTATGGAAGCTTCCTGAAGGGAGAGACTGACTGTGGGGAAAACTGGGTCTTGTTCTGATGGGCAGGGCCATGCTCAGTAAATCTTTAATCCAATTTTCTGTTTTCTGGGTACATGACTCTATTAGACATACCATATGGCTGGACAAGCCTTAGAGGAAATGACTCAAGTCCTGGGCCAATCGAAGAAGTGGGGCAAGAGGTGAAGCATGGGCCAACACATCCAATGGCAATGCTGAAGATCGGAAAGGCAAGGTTTGAGGCCCGACAGGTGGATGAAACACTTAGTTAGAGCAGAATCCCAGATGGTTGATGCTGAAAAATCTGATAGCAGGCAGTTAGGTGAGCTGTGGCCAGATCAGGGCCAAATAATGAGGCCCAGAGCACCAGGCTGGGTGTCAGGAACTGAAGTCTGCCCTGGACCCTAGTCCTCAGGTGCCCAGGGAAAACCATGATGAGTTAAGGGAGATATGGCCAGTTGTCCTTCAGATTCAGCTCCCTCTAAGGCTGATGAAGTGGTCTCCAAAATCTTTTTCTGACCACCTATTGTATGTATGCCCAGCAGTGTGCTAAGCATAGACCGCATGGAGAGGAGGGGGAGGGTCCAGGCTGGTGGACACAGTTAGATTCCAAGACTAACATTGCAGTTCTGTGCTCAGGGCTGGGAGGCCAAAATCTGAGGGCTACCAATGCTCCAGCATATTTGAGTTGCAGCAGAGGGTTTTAGGCTGCTTGCGTCTTTGGCTGTCTGATTCCTGGGATAGGTAAGGCTGAGCTTCCTGGTAGAACATGAGTGACCTTCCTGGAAGGAGCAGGTCAGGGATAAAGTCAAGCGAATCAGGTGGTACCACGGTAGGACTTCTTATCAGCTGGAATCTCCCAACCAAGTTGGAAACTGTGTAAACGACATTCCAAGACAGGGCAGGCCTGTTTTAAACCCTCTTTAAGAGGACTCACCACCTACTTCTTTGCTGTGCTCTGGGGCAAAGAGTAGGTATACTCTTTGTTTTGAAAGTGAAAGTGTTAGTCATTCAGTCCTGTCCAACTCTTTGTGATCCCGTGGACTGTAATCTGCCAGGCTCCTCTGTCCATGAAATTCTCTAGAATATTGGAGTGAGTTGCTGTTTTCTTCTCCAGGTGATCTTCCTAACCCAGGGATCAAACCCAGGTCTCCCACATAGCAGGAAGATTCTTTACTATCTGAGAACCTACTGGAGTTGTAAGGGCTTGAGAGGTTGGTCATTCAAAATATCACAAAATATAAAAATTCAGAAACTCTTGAAAATCAAATGTTAGTGGGTATGGGACTAGCAGCTTTATGATGTGTCTACAACAAATCTTGAGAGTTGTCAACATATTTCATGGAAAAAATAGAAAGCAAAACATAATTATAAGTGGAATCTTGACAACTTGAGAGGCAGAAGTGCCCATCACAACCAGACCCTCCGGCTCTGGGTAACCCAACATCTCCTGGTTCGTTAACACCAACTTCTTGAGATGTTCTTGGTTATCTGTCTGTCTCCCAGAGCCATAGAAAATTTATCTTTTTCCTGACTTCTTCTTCATGATAGATGTGAAGGCTGTGACATGTGGGGGTTAAGAGCCAGCCTCTAGAGACTGCATGCAGGATAAATCTAGCTCTGCCATGGCCAGTTCTCTATGCCCACACAAGTTGACTTAACCTCTCTGAATTTGGTATCAGGCTAGTAAAAGTAGAGCATTCATCACATGAATATAGAGAGTCTTCATTAATGATAGTTGTTGTTATAATTATCATTAAAATGACTATTGCTTTGTACTTAGGTTTCAGTTTACTCTGTAATCATTAATGTCTCTAGGACAGTGCAGACCAAGTGACACTAGATAGAGGACTCACCGAAGCTTGATTCCATGAAGTGAAATTGTTTATAATTATGCCCTAGCCCAGGGGTTTGCAAACTTTCTCTATAAAAGGCCAAGGAGTAAATATTTTAGGCATGGAGACCATATGGTCTGTGTTTCAACTACTCAACTCTGTGGTCACAGCTCAAAAACAACCATAGACAATACATATGCAAATAGGTGTGGTTGTGATCCAATTAAATGTTATCTATGAAAAGAATTGGCTGACTAAGCCATAATCTGTCAACCCCTGCCGCAGCCCTTGCCCATATGCAGCGAGGTATTCCTAAACAGAACTCTGAAGGCAAGGGCACATGGCAGAGTTGGGCACAGTGACTTGAGTCTCCATTTTGTCATTCTGGAGGTATGATTTACTTTCTCCATGCCTCAGCTTCTTCTTCTGCAAAACCTACACAATAGTACCTCCCATACATGGAGGTTATTGAGGATAAAAGATCTCAAGTATATAAGAGATAGGTGGGTAAAATGTGTAATGTATGTAAACAAGGTGAAGTAAGTGGGTTTATTTCAGGTATTTTCACATGAGTTTACCTCCTCTCTGTCCAACTGGATTGTGAGTTTGTTGAAGGCTGAACGCTTGTCATCTGCTGCCTTTGTTTTTCTCAGCCTCCTCTCTAGATCCTAGAAAAGTCCTCTGCACAAAGCAGGGCATTGTCTGCAATCAAACTCTGGTAATTCTGTGAAGATCAGTTGTTCTTAGTTGCAGACAATAGGAACCAACACTTGCCAAGTGAAAGAAAATGCATTTGTTGGAGGAACATGTACAAACCATGGGAGTTAGACTGGAGCAAGGCAGGGAGCCAGGCTACATCTGTACATGGACTCCTCTGCTCCTGAATTGCACCATCAAGAACAATTCCCCACAGTTTCTGCATCTCTAGAAGATTAGCAGTCTGTCATGAACTGAATGTTTGCATCCTCCCGAATTCATAAGTTGAAATTCTAACCCCTAAATGTGATGGTATTAGAAGTTGAGGTCCTTGGAGTGAATGGAGCCTCAATGAACAGGATTAGTGCCCTTATAAAAAGGACCCGTAGAGCTTTCCCCACTTTTTCCAACATGTGAGGATATAAGAGGAAGACCACAGTCTGACATTCAGAAGAGGCTCCTAACCAGAACCCAGCCATCTGGCATCCTGACCTTGGAGTTCCAGTGTCCAGAATTATGAGAAATAAAAATTGATTGTTGATAAGCCACCCAGGCTATGTTTTTTCATTATGGCAACCCAAACTGACTAAGAAGAAATCCAAGGCAGGAATCTCTGAATGGCTAATCTCTGCCAATACCCTGGCTAGAAGGAGAAAAGGAAAGAAAATTTTATTCAGACATTTTAACCTCTGGAATGAAAGCACTTTACCAAGTCCCTTAATGACAGAGTCCTCCAAATCAGAAAGATTTGGGGAATGAACAACCAGAAGAATGGCAAATGTCTGCTGATCATCCACTAACCTCAGCCCCTAGTTTGTGGGGAATGTTTGGATCACAGCATGGGCTACTACAACTGTGAATTTCAAAGTGGTTGCTCTTCAGATAGTCAATGGGATGAACTAATTTCTCTGAACTCTCACCTTTGGTACCCCATGGTGGTTATCACAATGCCCTCACTCCTGTGCATGTCAGACTGATTTCTAACAGCCAACCTACAACTTTGTCAGAGGATTGTCCTTGGGACAGCCTAGAACTCATCCTGCCTTCATGTAAGGCCAACTCAAGATGCCTGGATAATTTTAACCCAAAGGGCCATTCCTTAACCAATAATTTATAGGGTTTGAATGTAAAAATACTTCAGCTCCCTTGCCCCTTGAATAGGATCATAATGGAGTGTGCATTTTACATCATTTCCCAAACCTTCTTCAAGGAATTTCAGTTTAGTTGCACACTATGGTAGCTGCCTTAATAGTGTACCCCTTACAGACTGCATTCCCTTCCTTCAGTTCAGTTCAGTCACTTAGTCGTGTCCAACTTTGTGACCCCATGGACCCCAGGACGCCAGGCCTCCCTGCCCATCACCAACTCCCAGAGCTTACCCAAATTCATGTCCATTGAGTTGGTGATGCCATCTAGCCATCTCATCCTCTGTTGTCCCCTTCTCCTCCGGCCCTCAATCTTTCTGATCATCAGGGTCTTTTCAAATGAGTCAGTTCTTCCCATCAGGTGGCTAAAGGATTGGAGTTTCAGCTTCAGCATCACTCCTTCCAATGAATATTTAGGACTGATCTCCTTTAGGACAGACTGGTTGGACCTCCTTGCAATTTGATCTCTAGTTCCTCTGCCTTTTCTAAATTCAGCTTGAACATCAGGAAGTTCATGGTTCACGTATTGCTGAAGCCTGACTTGTAGAATGTTGAGCATTACTTTGCTAGCGTGTGAGATGAGTGCAATTGTGTGGTAGTTTGAACATTCTTTGGCATTACCTTGCTTTGGGATTGGAATGAAAACTGACATTTTCCAGTCCTGTGGCCGCTGCTGAGTTTTCCAAATTGGCTGGTATATCAAGTGCAGCACTTTCACAGCATCATCTTTTAGGATTTGAAATAGCTCAACTGGAATTCCATCACCTCCACTAGCTTTGTTCATAGTGACGCTTCCTAAGGCCCATTTGACTTCACATTCCAGGATGTCCTGCTCTAGGTGAATGATTACACCATTGTGATTATCTGGGTCATGAAGATCTTTTTTGTGCAGTTCTTCTGTGTATTCCCTTCCTTATATTACTATTAATACACACACTCTTCTGCCCACATCTCCCTAGATTGCAAATAAACTGTGTGCACTCAATCTGTGTCTCTATATATGAATGTTGGCACACTATTTTGCAGACATACCAGGAAAGTTGAGGTGACTCACCACAAAGCTCTGTAGTCTGCAAGAACAATTGCAGATGCCTAAGTAGACAAATCAGAGAATAAGAAAATGTTATTTCCTTTCTCTATTAAAGAATTAGTATTAAAATTAGAGTGTCTGTGTTCATAAAAAATATGATCCTATGATGAAAGCACTGATGCTAGGAAGAAAGGAAAAGAAAGAGGAAGGATATTCAGGAGAATCAGAAAGACAAAAGAGGATGGGTCTTGGACTTCTTAAAGATAATAAGGCAAGTTGCTTTGAGGCAACAGGATAAGAGGGAACTCCCTAAACCCCAGAAAAACAAGATATGAGAAGCAAATGAGAAGGGCTGAAAACCACTGGGTAATCAAAGCCAAAGCTATTTTCAAGGCTCTTCAGAAGAAGCGGTCAGGTCAACTCTCTGTGACTGAAAAAGCATAAGCCATCAAGTCCCAAAACTGAAAGGATTCATCTCCATGTTTCTGATGGCATGCAGCAGCTTTCAGGGCTGCTGTTTTCTCCTGGGAATTGGGAAGCATAAGAGGCTCTTACTAGATGTTCCTGTACAAGAAGTCTGACAACGTGAACATATGTTCTCTCTCCACTGCATCCTGAAAATTGAATTGTAACAATAAAGATCAGATAATTGTGCTGAAGCACTGAACTCTTTATGAAAAAATAGCCTGAGTGTTGAACTCTAATCTCATTCCCCACTTTGCTGTAAAAGGCAAGGATTTGGCTGTCACCAGACTCTGAACAGGTAGAAGGATGGAGCACTAGCCACTGTGTAGGTCAAATTTCCCTCTGGTGAAGGGAGTCATTATGGAAGGGCAAAGGCGACCATTTCTCAGAGGAAAGAAAGATTCTTGGGATTAAAGGAGAGCTAAGAATAGAGGTGGAGAAGGGATCATGAACTGGTTGGTTGTGGAGATGAAAGGCACCAAAACAATAGCTGGATTCTAGCTTTCACCCAAAAAGCATTTTGGAAGGAAAAAAAACTTGGAATCAAGTTTGGATGAGCAATCCTTAAAGTTGTTGGTGTCCCATCCTCCTGCAGAAGTAAAGGACATAAATTTGGGCAGCAGAGACAATCTGGTTAATACAGAAAAATCTGACTTGTTATTGCTCAATCATTAAGTTGTGTTCGACTCTTTGCGACCCCATGGACTGTGGCAGTCAGGCTTCCCTGTCCTTCACTATCTCCCAGAGTTTGCTCAGACTCGTCCGTTGAATTGGTGTGAGTGATGCCATCCAACCATCTCATCCTCAGTTGTCCCCTTCTCCTCCTGCCTTCAGTCTTTCCCAGCATCAGGGTCTTTTCCAATGAGTAGGGTCTTTGCATCAGGTGGTTTAAGTATTGGAGCTTTAGCATGAGTCCTTCCAATGAATATTCAGGATTGATTTCCTTTAGGACTGACTGGTTTGATCTTGCTGTCCAAAGGATTCTCAAGAGTGTTCTCCAGCACCACAGTTTGAAAGCATCAATTCTTTGCTGCTCAGCATCCTTTATGTTCCAGCTCTCACATCCATACATGACTACTAGAAAAATTGTGGCTGAAACCTTTATTTGTGGACTTAGAGCTGAACAATGTCATTGTCATGAAGTACCAAAAAGAGTCTGGACTAGATGCAAGGGCTGCAGGGAGATGTCACAGTGGTCCCAGTAGCTGAAACATGCAGGGCTGATTATAGATAGATTTTTCCACCGATGATAAAGACCATGATTCCCTTTCCTGAGTCATAGCTGAGGCCTCATTAGCGTGCCTAATGCAGAGGAGGGCAGATATCCATCTTGAGTCTTCCTGAACGCCAAGAAGTTCTCATGGTAAGAGGTGTGGTCCAGGTGCCCTAGGTCATATCAGTGCACTTATGGTTGCAGGTAGTAGCTTTTTTTTTTTTTTTGGTATCGCTGTGTGGCTTGCAAGATTTGCTTTCAAAACAGGGATTGAAACCAGGTCACTGCTGTGAAAGCACCAAATCCTAACCAACCACTTGAACACCAGGGATCTCCCCCAATATTTTTTATAAAGATTCGAAAACATGGTTGACTCTCTCCCTAGGCTGGTCACTTCTCTATCTGAAATACAGGCATGATTTCTCCCAGAGTTTAGGTGGAGTGGTTTTATATTCTGGTCAGTACATACACAGGCACGCAAATGCAATGCAAAGTATACTAGGTCATTAATAACTGTGGACAGTGGTGGGTGACAGACGTGAAATAAATGAGTTTCTGCACATTTCTTTACTTAATCTTTAGAAAATGAGTTCTGAACTTTCTGTGAGTTACACGTCAAAATGTGTCTTCTCTCTGAATTTAATGTAGTGTTTATAAGAATATTCTACTAATATGAATGTACAGTTACTCAATAATTACTCAAAGAATTGTATATGCTTATGTAATTCTAGAGAATTATTTGCCTAATCAAATATGTAAAAGTTGAAGAGATATAAAAATGTTTAAAATATCAAATGTCAGTGTCTGAACTCTAATGAAACTTTAGTTAGTTAGTTCAATTGCTCAGTTGTGTCCGACTCCTTGCAGCCTCATGGATTGCAGGATGCCAGGCTTCCTTGTCCATCACCTACTCCCAGAGCCTACTCAATCTTATTTTCCATCGCATTGTTGATGCTATCTGACCATCTCATCCTCTGTTGTCCCCTTGTCCTCCTGCCTTCCATCTTTCCCAGCATCAGGATCTTTTTCAGTGAGTCACTTCTTCGCATCAGGTGGCCAAAGTATTGGAGTTTCAGATTCAGCATAAGTCCTTCCCATGAATATTCAGGACTAATTTCCTTTAGCATTGACTGAAACCTTAGAGAAGAGATTAAACAGATCACAGACCAAAAAGGACCAGTGACAAGGAAGACAGACATCATCTTTGAAGAAAAAATGACTGCAGAAGAAATGAAGAGTGAACACAGTTTTCTCTGAGAATTCCTGTATTAACCAGGCTGTCTTTGCTGCCCAATTTCATGTTGACTGGGGCATGAAGAGCTTTTATTGTTGTTCACCTAAACTTGGTTCTAGACCTTTTTTCTTCCCTAAATCCCCTTTGGGTAAGAGCTGGAATCCATCTATAGATGACCAAATAGAAAGATTAAATTTGAGTAACCAACAAACAGTAATCAACAGAGGTACCATTAACATTAGGGAGTGGCAACAAACGGGAAGGCTTCAGTGTACTTGTTCTCTTTCCTACAGCATACCCTGTAGTTCAATTTCATTGAAAAGAAATCTCTTTCCTATAGAGAATAGAGCACTTCCCTGGTGGCTCAGACAGTAAAGGATCCATCTGCAATGCAGGAGACCTGGGTTCAGTCTCTGGGTTGGGAAGATCCCCTGGAGAAGGGAACAGCTTGCCTCTCCAGTATTCTTGCCTGGAGAATTCCACGGACAGAAGAGCCTGGCAGGCTACAGTCCATGGGTTCACAAAGAGTCAGACATGACTGAGCAACTTTCACTTCACTTCAATGTCCCATTACCTTAGCCTTTTCATGGTCATGAACAAATTATAGGAAGAAGAAACCCATTTTGACAGAACCTGCTCATTCTGAAATGCCATGGTACTTACTCAAAGCAGTCAACCATGGGTCTCATCAAGTGCTGTTATTTAAGAATAGAATTGTCTGTTAAACTTATGATTAAGTTTATGGATCAGTCGGTAGGATACGTGAGTGCATTGAGTTTCTGTTGTTGCGTGGCAAATTGCCACAAGCTCAGTGACTTGTGGCACACGTTTCTTACAGTTTCTTAGAAGAAAGACTTAGAAGAAATGAAAAAGAGTCAAAATACAATAAATAATGCAATAAATGAAATCAAAAACACCCTAGAGGGAACCAACAGTAGAATAACAGAGGTAGAAGACAGGATAAGTGAGATAGAAGACAGAATGGCAGAAACTCACAGTTTCTGTGAGTCAGGATTCCTGGCATAGCTTAACTATGTCCTCTGTTCAGGATGTTATAAAGCTGCACTCAAGGTGTTGGGTAGGGCTGTGATCACATCTGGAGAAGAATCCATTTCCAAGCAGATATTGACAGAATTCTTCCACTTGTGATTGTTAGGAAAGATGATCCTGGTTTCTTGCTGGCTATTGACTGGAGGACATTCTCAATCCTAGAGGCTGTTACCTGCAGGTCTTTATCATGTGAGTTTTCCACTATGGCCATTTACTTCATCAAGCCAGCAAGGAGCATCTCTGGAGCAAATCTGCTTGCAAGACAGAGGCTTATCCAACATAATATAATCGTGAGGGTGACATTTCATTACTTTTACTATGTTGATTAAAAGCATATCCCAGGTCTCATTTTCACTCAAGGGGAGAAGATTACACAAGGCTGTGAACGTCAGGAGATCTAAATCATGGAGGGTCATCTTAGACTGTCTGCACAGTAAATACTCAACTACTAAATACTGAGACCTTCTGAAAGAATGTATATTCTTCTCAGGAGTTAAGTAGGGTCATCTGATGGCATGAACCCCAAGCAGCAATGACTGCTCTCCTCCAATGCTCTCTCATTCCTCTGTGATCTCTATTTCTATAGTTCAACTTGGAAAGGATTCACTTTATAGTAGCTGTAGCAAACAAATCAATCTCTGGATGGCATCTTAGCAGATACTAGGTCACCACAGAGAAGGACCAAAGAGGCTTCCCTTATCCCTGTACTTGAAAGTGTATAAGTAGCAGAATCCATAAAAACTAAGCTGTTTTAGACTCACAGACGTAGAGAATAGACTCATGGTTGGCAAGGGAGAGGGTGGGTAGAGGAGGAAAGGATTGGGAATTTAGAGTTAGCAAATGTAAACTATTATACATAAGGTGGATAAACAACAAGATCCAACTGTATAGTACAGGGAACAATATTCAGTATGCTGTGATAAAGCATAATGGAAAAGAATATTTTAAAAAAGAATGAATATATATATCTGAATCACTCTGCTGTGCAGCAGAAATTAACATTATAAATCAATAGGCTTCAAAAGAAAAAAACCATGTTTTAAAAAAAGAAGCTGTTTTTACCTGAGAAGAAAGCTAAACAAACAACTACTGGAATCAATTCATCCATTGACTTGTGAGTAATATAGACTTACTATGGCATCAACTTCATCTTATTTTTACCTTTTCTTCAAAGAGACACTTGTTTCTGATTTTTTCCATGGAAATTTTTCATAGGAGTGCTTCATGACTGGCTTTACATGGATCTGGCTCCAACCTTGTTTTACTCTTGAAAACATTCTCAAGTGTCAAGTAAACCAACAATCTGAAGTTGGGAAAGATTCTAGCCCCAACATTATTGAGATTGTTAATAAAAAAGAGATTGCTGACTGAAACTGCCAGAGATTTCTGGAGTCGTCATTACACGGTTGTGCTTCAGTGCTCTGAAATAATGGTGCTTTAATCTCAGGTTCACCCATAACCATCTGAAAAAAATGCTAAAGATATAAAATACTCAGGAAAGTTAAAGGTGCCACCTCTTTGCATAAAATACGGTCTTCAGAGACCGCTGCACTGCACATTTGAGAAGACACGCCCAGCTGCAGCAGAAAGAGCCCAGCGGCTGGGCCAGGAGAGGGGAGAAGCCATAGCCCCCAATAGTGACGGGCGAGAGACCAAGAGCCTGAGCAGAGGGGACAGGAAAAGCGCAGGCACCGGGAGCGGGGCAAACCCCAGAGCGCAGAATAGACACTGAAGGGGCCAGCAAACAGAAGACGCCAAAACAAGCAGGAGGAACCGCTTAAGAGCCCAACCAGGAAACTTTGACAAAACACACATCCAACCCCTCCCATAGGGAGGAACCCCCACAATAAAGGGACAACACAGTAAGATAAACAAAATGAAAAGGCAGAGAAACACCCAACAGGTAAAGGAACAGGATAAACATCCTCCAGACCAAACAAAAGATGAAGAGATAGGATGTCTACCTGATAAAGAATTCCGAATAATGATAGTGAAAATGATTCAAAACCTGGAAAATAAGTTGGAGTTGCAGTTCAATAACCTGCAGGCAAGGATCGAGAAGATGCAGGTAAGCTTTAACAAGGACTTAGAAGAAATGAAAAAGAGTCAAAATACAATAAATAATGCAATAAATGAGATCAAAAACACCCTGGAGAGAACCAACAGTAGAATAACAGAGATAGAAGACAGGATAAGTGAGATAGAAGACAGAATGGCAGAAATAAATGAAACAGAAAGGAATAATGAAAAAAGAATGAAAAGAAATGAGGACAATCTTAGAGACCTCTGGGACAGTATTAAACGCACCAATATTCGAATCATAGGAATCCCAGAAGAAGAAGATAAAAAGAAAGACCATCAAAAAATTCTTGAAGAGATAATTGTTGAAAATTTCCCTAAATTGGAGAAGCAAATAACTTCTCAGGTCCAAGAAACACAGAGGGTCCCAAATAGAATGAACCCCAAGCGGGACACCCCAAGACACATATTAATCAAATTAACAAATATCAAATACAAAGAGCAAATATTAAAAGCAGCAAGGGAGAAGCAAAAAATAACTCACAAGGGGAATCCCATAAGGATAACAGCTGATCTCTCAATAGAAACGCTTCAGGCCAGAAGGAAATGGCAGAGCATTCTTAAAGTCATGGAAGAAAACAAGCTACAACCCCGATTACTGTACCCAGCAAGGATTTCATTCAAATTTGAAGGAGAATTCAAAAGTTTTTCAGACAAGCAGAAACTGAGAGAATTCAGCAACACCAAACCAGCCCACCAACGAATGCTAAAGGATCTTTCCTAGATAGGAAACACGGATGGGATATATAATCTTGAACCCAAAACAATAAAATAAATGACAACAGGATCATACTTATCAATAATTACCTTAAATGTAAACGGGTTGAATGCCCCAACCAAAAGACAAAGATTGGCCAATTGGATACAGAAACAAGACCCCTATATATGTTGTCTACAAGAGACCCACCTCAAACCTAGGGACACATATAGACTGAAAGTTAAAGGCTAGAAAAAGATATTCCATGCAAATAAAGACCAAAAGAAAGCAGGAGTGGCAATAATCATATCAGATAAAGTAGACTTTAAAATAAAGGCAGTGAAAAGAGATAAGAATGGACATTACATAATGATCAAAGGATCAATCCAAGAAGAAGAAATAACAATTATAAATATTTATGCATCCAACATAGGAGCACCACAATATGTAAGGCAAATGCTAACAAGTATGAAAGGGGAAATTAACAACAACAAAAAAATAGTCGGAGACTTTAATACACCACTCACACCAACGGATAGATCAACTAAACAGAAAAGTAACAAGGAAATTCAAACTTTAAATGATACAATAGACCAATTAGACCTAATTGATATCTATAGGTCACTCCACCCCAAAACAAGGAATTTCACCTTTTTCTCAAGCACACACGGGACCTTCTCCAGGATAGATCACATCCTGGGCCATAAATCTAGCCTTGGTAAATTCAAAAATATTGAAATCATCCCAAGCATCTTTTCTGACCACATTGCAGTGAGATTAGATATCAATTACAGGAGAAAACCATTCAAAACTTCCAACATATGGAGGCTCAACAACACAATGCTGAATAACCAACAAATCACAGAAGAAATCAAAAATGAAATTCAGTTATGCATACAAACCAATGAAAATGAAAACACAACAGCCCAAAACCTATGGGACACTTTGAAAGCAGTGCTAAGGGGAAAGTTCATAGCAATACAAGCTCACCTCATGAAATAAGAAAAAAATCAAATAAATAACCTTACTTTACACCTAAAGCAACTAGAAATGGAAGAGATGCAGAAGCCCAGGTCTAGTAGAAGGAAAGAAATCTTAAAGATCAGGGCAGAAATAAATGCAAAGGAAACAAAAGAGACCATAGCAAAAATCAACCAAGCCAAAAGCTTGTTCTTTGAGAAGATAAATAAAATTGACAAACCATTAGCCAGACTCATCAAGAAACAAAGGGAGAAGAACCAAATCAACAGAATTAGAAATGAAAACGGAGAGATCACAACAGAAAACACAGAAATACAAAGGATCATAAGAGACTATTATCAGCAACTATATATAAATAAACTGGACAACCTGGATGAAATGGACAGTTTCCTAGAAAAGTACAACTTTCCAAGACTAAACCAGGAAGAGATAGATAATATTAAAAGACCCATCACAAGCACGGAAATTGAAACCATAATCAGAAATCTTCCAAAAAACAAAAGCCCAGGACCAGATGGCTTCACAGCTGAATTCTACCAAAAATTTAGAGAAGAGCTAACACTTATTCTACTCAAACTCTTCCAGAAAATTGCAGAGGAAGGTAAACTTCCAAACTCATTCTATGAGGCCACCATCACCCTAATTCCAAAACCCAACAAAGATGCCACAAAAAAAGAAAACTACAGGCCAATATCACTGATGAACTTAGATGCAAAAATCCTTAACAAAATTCTAGCAAATAGAATCCAACAACACATTAAAAAGATCATACATCATGACCAAGTAGGCTTTATCCCAGGGATGCAAGGATTCTTCAATATCCACAAATCAATCAATGTAATACACCACATTAACAAATTGAAAAATAAAAACCACATGATTATCTCAATAGATGCAGAGAAAGCCTTTGACAAAATTCAACATCCATTTATGATAAAAACCCTCCAAAAAGCAGGAATAGAAGGAACATTCCTCAACATAATAAAAGCTATATATGACAAACCCACAGCAAACATTATCCTCAATGGTGAAAAACTGAAAGCATTCCCCCTGAAATCAGGAACAAGACAAGGGTGCCCACTCTCACCACTACTATTCAACATAGTTTTGGAAGTCTTGGCTACAGTCATCAGAGCAGATAAAGAAATCAAAGGAATCCAGATTGGAAAAGAAGAAGTAAAACTCTCTCTGTTTGCAGATGACATGATCCTCTATATTGAAAACCCTAAAGACTCTACTAGAAAATTACTAGAGCTAATCAGTGAATATAGCAAAGTTTCAGGATACAGAGTCAACACACAGAAATCACACTAACACACAGAGTCAACACACTAACAATGAGAAAACAGAAAGAGAAATTAAGGA
The DNA here is from genome assembly GCA_007570785.1 of Antilocapra americana. NCBI lineage: Eukaryota > Metazoa > Chordata > Mammalia > Artiodactyla > Antilocapridae > Antilocapra > Antilocapra americana. Next base: position 7,415,445 of record ML664152.1, read on the forward strand.
AAAAATTCCATTCACCATCAAAACAAAAAGAATAAAATACTTAGGAGTATTTCTACCTAAAGAAACAAAAGACTTGTATATAGAAAACTATAAAACACTGATGAAAGAAATCAAAGAGGACACAGATAGATGGAGAAATGTGCCGTGTTCGTGGATTGGAAGAATCAATATAGTGAAAATGAGTATACTACCCAAAGCAATCTATAGATTCAATGCAATTCCTATCAAGCTACCAGAGGTCTTTTTCAGAGAATTGGAACAAATAATTTCACAATTTGTATGGAAATACAAAAAACCTCGTATAGCCAAAGCAATCTTGAGAAAGAAGAATGGAACTGGAGGAATCAACCTACCTGACTTTAGGCTATGCTACAAATCCACAGTCATTAAGACAGTATGGTACTGGCACAAAGACATAAGTATAGATCAATGGAACAAAATAGAAAGCCCAGAGATAAATCCACACATCTATGGACACCTTATCTTTGACAAAGGAGGCAAGAATATACAATGGAGAAAAGACAACCTCTTTAACAAGTGGTGCTTGGAAAACTGGACAGCCACTTGTAAAAGAATGAAACTAGAACACTTTCTAACACCATACACAAAGATAAACTCAAAATGGATCAAAGATCTAAGCATAAGAGCAGAAACTATAAAACTCCTAGAGGATAACATTGGCAAAACACTCTCTGACATAAACCAAAGCGGGATCCTACATGACCCACCTCCCAGAATATTGGAAATAAAAACACAAATAAACAAATGGGACCTAATTAAAATTAAAAGCTTCTGCACAACAAAGGAAACTATAGCAAGGTGAAAAGACAGCCTTCAGAATGGGAGAAGATAATAGCCAATGCAGCAACGGACAAACAATTAATCTCAAAAATATACAAGCAACTCCTGCAGCTCCATTCTAGAAAAATAAACGACCCAATCAAAGAGTGGGCCAAAGAACTTAACAGACATTTCTCCAAAGAAGACATACAAATGGCTAACAAACACATGAAAAGATGCTCAACATCACTCATTATCAGAGAAATGCAAATCAAAACCACAATGAGGTACCACTTTACACCAGTCAGAATGGCTGCAATCCAAAAATCTACAAGCAATAAATGCTGGAGAGGATGTGGAGAAAAGGGAACTCTCTTACACTGTTGGTGGGATTGCAAACTAGTACAGCCACTGTGGAAAACAGTGTGGAGGTTCCTTAAAAAACTGCAAATAGACCTGCCATATGACCCAGCAATCCCACTGCTGGGCATATACACCGAGGAAACCAGAATTGAAAGAGCCACGTGTACCCCAATGTTCATCGCTGCTTTGTTTACAATAGCCAGGACATGGAAGCAACCTAGATGCCCATCAACTGATGAATGGATAAGAAAGCTGTGGTACATATACACAATGGAATATTACTCAGCATTAAAAAAAATTCATTTGAATCAGTTCTACTCAGATGGACGAAACTGGAGCCCATTATCCAGAGTGAAGCAAGCCAGAAGCAAAAACAACAATACAGTATATTAACGCATATATATGGAATTTAGAAAGACGGTAACGAGAACCCAGCATGCGAGACAGCAAAAGGAACGCAGATGTATAGAAGAGACTCGTGGACTCTGTGAATGAGGGTAAGGGTGGGATGATATGGGAGAATGGCATTGAAACATGTTAATCATCATATGTGTAATCAATCGCCAGCCCAGGATTGATGCTCGGGGCTGGTGCAAAGAGGTTTCCCGGGGGGAGGGAGGAGGGAGGGGGGCCTGGAGGGGGAGCATATGTAAACCCATGGTGATATCATGTCCTTGTATGAAAAAATTAATTAAAAAAAATACGGTCTTATTTGAACACTGCAATGTAATGTTTTTTCCCTTCTAGTACTGAGTTACTTAGTCTTATACACTCGAACTTTGATTCATGGCTTAATGTGAGGAAATCTCACTTTGCTTTGAAATTCTAGCTTTTGTGAAACTGTTTTCTCTATAAATAATGGGTTTTCTTACTCCTTCCGAAATGCACTTATTGTCTCTAATAGAGATTCAGTGGTGTCCTTGGTGCTCTGCAGAGGGAAATGCATGCAGGCCAGCAGCGTGTAGTCCAGGCCGCATTAAATTCTGAATAGGAAACATCCCGAGGAATGTAATGGATCAGAAATGAGATAATTGGATATTTTTATGCACATATGTTTTGCATTTAATTGACCCCTTTGTGACAGTTGGCGTATTTGACAACCTCCTAAAACAAACAACAAACAAAATACTCTCTCTTATTCTTTATAATACTCTTTTTAAAACTCTACCTCTAATCCCTTAGATTTTTCTCAGTTTGTAATAAGGTTGCATTAAGGTCGTCTTAAACCAGCATTAAGTCCTGGCCCTGTTATAGACAAACTATGCAAACCAGTTCACATGCTTAACCTGGGTGGGCCTCAGTAGCCCCATCTACAAAATGGGGCTAATGATAGCAACCACTCAATTGTGTGGTGGTGATTAAATTGGCAGCACAGCTAACGCACAATCCTAGACAGTGTTTGGCCTATGATATGCCTCTTGTATTCCCTTCTTTCCATCTGTTATCACCCTCAGAAACTCATCTCCCAGCAACGTTAACAGTCACTGCATTTGGATGATGGCCAAGTGGAAATATCTAACTTTGGCATTTCATGTGGGCACTACTCCTGCACCTTCAGCTTTATGATGGGCATTTCTCTCTGACAGTTCAGCTGCCCCTCAAAACAGTCAATCTTACTGTCCTACTCTTGGAAAAAACTCTGGGAAACATTTGGCAGTTCCTTAAAAAGTTAAACATAGAGATACCATATGATCCTGTGATTCTACTCTTGGGTATATAGCCAAGAGAACTGAAAACGTATCCAAACAAAAACTTGTACATGAATATTCATAGCAATATTATTCATAAAAGTAAAAAATGGAAATAATCCAAATGTCCATCAGCTGATGAATGGATAAATAAAATGTGATCTGTCCATACAATGCAGTAATATTCAGTTAGATAAAGGAATGGAATCCCGAATACATGCTACAACATGAATGAACTTTGAAATCATGCTAAGAAGCCAGTCACATTGTTCTTTTATTATATGATTCCATTTACATGAATAGGCAAATCCAAAATGGGCAAATGCACACAGACAAAAAGCACACTAGTGGCCTGGAGAAGATGGAGGAATTGGGAGGTGACAAATGATGGTTACAAGTTTTCATTCACAGTGATGGGATGTTCAGGAATTAGTTCTAATAGCTGCACAACATTGTGAACATGTTAAAACCCACTGAAGTGTATGCTGTAAAAACAATGAAGTGGTGAATTTTCAGTTATGTGAATTTCACCTCAATTTTAAAAGAGCAACCTCTTTTAAAGGTGGTCAGAGCAGTGTCACTATTCCCTGGAGGCAAAAGGAAGTGAACCAAAGAGGCAAAAGGGTCTCTTGGCCACCAGCAAAGCAAAATGTTCTTTAATGTCACCAGAGCAAGTCCCTGAGGGAGTGTCACTGTGTTCACCTCTAGGCAGAATCTGACCCCTGAGGCTCAACCGAGTGGGTTGAGCATTTAATCATTAATGCAGATTTGTTGAAATATATTCAAATCCAGACTTAAAAGTCCAAAAAATTGGGGGGAAGAATTGAAGCATGAAAATAGCCAAAGGAGGGACTTGAAATAGAAAAGAAGTTCCTCATGGGACACATTTACTATATTCTTTATTGCCAGGTTCAGCTGGAAGAGCAATAAATCATGGGCTCTGAATCCATTTAAGATTCCCAATGTACTTTCTGTTTATGTCGTTCTCTTTCTTCCTGTTTTTCCCTTTTTAATCAAAAGTTCGACCATCAAGACAAATAGGAGTTCACAGCATCACAGCATTTTGCAAATAAAGCAAAATGCAGTCCTCACAAGGACTCAGCTTGAAGTTGGTTTTTTGAAGGTTACCTGCCAGATCATCCGATTAATGGTGATGAGTGTACTTCAGGGAGGTTTCAAGACATGCTGTACTGCCTCTATCAAAATTGTATTAATCTTCTGGTTTTGGAAAAGTTCCCAAGAAAAGGGCCTGAGAGAAAAACATTCCCAAATGCCCCTCCTCCCCAAGACTGTGGAAGAGACTTTAATAGCCACCAAGTAAAGCAGTTCATATGTTTCCACAGACGGCTGTTAAGAAGTGAATCAGCTTATCAATTTGTGAAAACAGAAAGGACAAGGAGTGTAGAACTCCACTATGTAGCCAGGTCTTCATGTTCAAGGTCTCATGAATGGCCAGATAATCTGGAATTCGTTTGTTGGTCTCCAATTCTTCTCTCCCCAGCCTCGGTTTTTGCAGCAGTGTTTGCAAAAGGGCAGCCACTATGTTCTGATCTGCTGTCATACTCCATGTGATCTGAAAACCATTAGGAAAAGCTGATGCACCCCACCTGGTTGTTAGTTTGTGAGGGCTGCTCTAACAAAGTAGCACAAACTGAGTGGCTTCAGCAGAGATTGATCGTCTCAGAGTTCTGGAGACTGGAAGGTCAAAGTCAAGGCGCCAGCAAAGTTGATTCCTCCAGAGGGCTGTAAGGGAAGAAGGGTCTGTTCAGGCCTCTCTCCCTGACTTCTGTGTGGCCATCTCCTTCCTATGTCTCTGTGTTGTCCTCTCTACATTAGTGTCCTTGTGTTCAAATTTCCCCCGCCTCTTTTTAAAAATCTGTTCTTTTATTTTTTGCTTTATGGTTGCACTGTGCAGCATATGGGATCCTAGTTCCCTGACAAGGGATCGTACCTGTTACCCCTGCATTAAGAGCCCAGAGTCCCAACCACTGGACCACCAAGGAAGTCCTCCCCTTTTATAAGACCGTGATTTTATTGGATTAGGGCCAGCTCTTAATGATGACATTTTAACTTGATTACTTCCAAAAAGGCCCTATTTCCAAATATATTCACATTCTAGTGAACTAGAGGTTAGGACTCCAACATATCTTCTTTTGGGAGAGGACCCAATTCAACCCATAATAGTGGTCTATGCAACTTAAGATCTAAGGGAGAGGCCCTTTCTCTTAACACTAGGAAACCCTCTGTTGGAATTGGGCCTCAGGGAGTTTGGTTCCATGCCAATCAGGAAGGACTAGGACCAGAACTATAGGGGTTCAAGAAAAAGAGTATCCAGAGAATAGGGGATAAAAGGAAGTGTGGAATTACCAGGAGTTCTGAGGCCAAAGCTGCAGTTAGAGGACCTGGAGTCAAGCTGAACTGACTCACACAAGCAAAGGTCAGGGTCTGTGTTCCGAGCACACATTGTAGAGACCTAGCAAGCATCTATCAAAATAGAAAGAAATGCAGAAGACCAAGCTGGACACAAAGACAAAAAACATAAAATGGGATTATATCAACTAGGAAGTCTCATTCATAAACAATAGAAACTAACTCTGGCTAATTTAAATAGAAAACAGATTTATTAAGAGAATTTGGGACCTTGAGATTATCATACTAAGTGAAGTAAGTCAGACAGAGAAAGACAAATATCATGTGATATCACTTATATGAGGAAACTAAAAAAGCTGATACAAATGAACTTATTTACAAAATAGAAATAGAGTCACAGACAGAAAACAAATTTGTTACCAGAGGGGAAAGGGTGGGGGAAGGATAAACTAGGAGTTTGAGATTAAAGTATACATATTACTAGATATAAAATCAATAACCAACAAAGATCTACTATATAACACAGGGCACTATGCTCAATATCTTGTAATAACCCATAATGGGAAAGAATCTTACAAAAGAATATATGTATAACTGGGGCTTCCCTAGTGGCTCAGTGGGTAAAGACTGTCTGCAAAGCAGGAAACCAGGATTCAATCCGTGGGTTGGGAAGATCCCCTGGAGAAGGAAATGTCTACCCACTCCCATATTCTTGCCTGGGAAATACCATGGTCAGAGGAGCCTGGAGAGCTGCAGTCTGTGGGGTCACAGGAGTCAGATACAACTCAGCAACTAGACCACTAACCACCACCATATATATAATGGTGGTGAATCACTTTGCTATATACTTGAATCTATTAATAACATAACACTGTAAATCAACTGTATTTCAATAAAAAAAATTTAAGTGATTTCTAAAAAAGAAAAAGAGAAAATTAGAATTGCAAGGAAGCATTTGAGAGTGAATAATAGGTTCACTATCTTGGTTTTGGTGATGGTTTTACAGATGTATACATATGTCAAAAGTTATCAATTGTTCACTTTAGTATTCATTTTCTTGTATGTCAGTTGTACCTCAATAAAACTGTTTCTAAAAAAAGGATATTGTGGAAGTTCCCTGATGGCCCAGTGGTTATGACTCTGGTTTCACTGTGATGGCCCAGGTTCAATCCCTGGTCGGGAAACTAACATCCCACAAGGCATGCAGCAGCGCCACCCACCCCCAGAAAAAAGGATATTGAAAACTTTCATACACTTATGGTGGGAGTTTAAATTGACATAATCACTTTGGAAAATGATTTGGAAGTGTCTATGAACTTGTGGATCAGCTGGTAAAGAATCTTCCTGCAATGTAGGAGACCTGGGTTTGATCCCTGGGTTGGGAAGATCCCCTGGAGAAGGGAAAGCCTATCCGCTCCAGTATTCTGGCCTGGAGAATTCCATGGTGTCACAAAGAGTGGGACACAACTGAGTGACTTTCACTTCACACTTCACATGAAAACTGAATATGTATTCTATGACCTTTGTTTTCACTACTGAGGAACCATCCAATGTAAATGCACCCAAATCTTCACCAAAAATGTGTACAAGAATGTTCATAGCAGCATTATTCGTGTTAAAAAAAAAAAAGTAAACTGCCTAAATGCCCATGAACCGTATAATAGTATGCAGAAAGGACTAATTCTATAAACCTAGACTACTCAAACCCTGTACACTCCCAAAGTCCTCGGAACTAGCCTAGGAGAAGATCTCTGAGTCTATGGAATGTTCTGCCGGAAAAGAGTATCTTTGTATACCTAAAGCCATGGGCTATGCCAGTTAGCTTAAGCCAGTAATATGACTCATGTGAATGCCTGCTTCTGTATGCCTGTGTCTTTAGATCACGAAGTATCAGCTTCACCCATGAGTGAGTGTAAGACTGGGTAGCTAAGGTCCATCATGTGGGCATCTCATGCCTACAGTGGTGATCTCCAAAAAACCCCCAAAGCCTGGACATCGAGGCTCGAATGAGCTTCCCTACTGGACATTTTGTACCTGTTGTCATCCATACTTGCTGGAAAAATGAAGTACTGTCCATGCAAATCCACAGGAAGAGGACACCTAGAAACTTGTGCCTGTTTTTTTTCAGACTCAGCTCTATGTGCCTTTCCCCTTTGCTGCTTTCAAACCAGCAAACTATAATAAACCTTAACTGGAATGTAACAGTTACTTTTATGAGTTCTGTGAGTCTTTCCAGCAAATTGTTTAGCCTGAGTATGGTCTTGGAGACTGAAAAAAAAATGCACAAACTAAAAGTTGAGAGTTATGTTTTATTTGGTGGGCAAAACTGAGGACCTAAGCCCAAGACACAGCATCTCAGATATCTCTGAGGGACTGCTCAGAAGAGGCAAGGGGGAGCCAGGATATACAGGAGTTTTTGCAACAAAGACCAGGTAGTCAAAATGTGGAATTTGGCACTTTTCTATATATGAGAAAATGCAAAAGTCTCAGCTCACTGAAATCATTCCTTTGATATTCACCTCAGCTATCACCTCAGGGCTTACCATCAAGGGCGGCTGTGTTGGTTGATGGCTATAGCATCCTTTGTTTACTGATCTGGCAGGCAGCGTTTTTAGTTCACAGGTCCCTCAACACAAATAGATAAATGTATTATAGTATACTTATAAAATGGAATGTTTGACTCTTCCAATAAGAATAAACAAGCTACAATTACACAAAACAATAAGAATGAATTTCAAAAGTATAATGGGGGATGTGAAAAGGAAAGATATACCCATTTGAATGCAGAGTTCCAAAGAATAGCAAGGAGAGATAAGAAAACCTTCCCAGTGATCAGTGCAAAGAAGTAGAGGAAAACAATAGAATGGGAAAGACTAGAGATTTCTTCAAGAAAATTAGAGATAACAAGGGAATATTTCATGCAAAGATGGGCTCAATAAAGGACGGAAATAATATGGACCTAACAGAAGCAGAAGATACAGGTGGCAAGAATATACAGAAGAACTATGAAAAAAAGATCTTTATGACCCAGATAATCACAGTGGTGTGATCACTCACCTAGGGCCAGACATCCTGGAATGCAAAGTCAAGTGGGCCTTAGGAACCATCACTATGAACAAAGGTAATGGAGACGGTGGATTTCCAGTTGAGCTATCTCAAATCCTAAAGGATGATGCTGTGAAAGTGCTGCACTCAATATGCCAGCCAATTTGGAAAACTCAGCAGTAAACACAGGACTGGAAAAGGTCAGTTTTCATTCCAATCCCAAAGAAAGGCAATGCCAGAGAATGCTCAAACTACCGTACAACTGCACTCATCTCACACATTAGTAAAGCAATGCTCAAAATTCTCCAAGCCAGCCTTCAACAGTATGTGAACCATGAACTTCCAGATATTCAAGCTGAATTTAGAAAATGCAGAAGAACCAGAGATCAAATTGCCAACATCTGCTGGATTATCGAAAAAGCAACAGAGTTCCAGAAAAACATCTACTTCTGCTTTATTGACTATGCCAAAGCCTTTGTGTGGATCACAACAAACTGGAAAATTCTGAAAGAGATGGGAGTACCAGACCATCTGACCTGCTTCCTGAGAAACCTGTATGCAGGTCAAGAAGCAACAGTTAGAACTGGACATGGAAAAATAGACTGGTTACAAATAAGGAAAGGAGTACATCAAGGCTGTATATTATCACCCTGCTTATTAACTTATATTCAGAGTACATCATGAGAAATGCTGGGCTGGATGAAGCCAAAGCTGGAATCAAGATTGCCAAGAGAAATATTAATAACCTCAGATATGCAGATGACACCATTCTTATGGCAGAATGTGAAGAGGAACTAAAGAGCCTCTTGATGAAAGTAAAGAGGAGAGTAAAAAAGTTGGTTTAAAGCTCAACATTCAGAAAACTAAGATCATGGCATCTGGTCCCATCACTTCATGGCAAATAGATGGGGAAAGAGTGGCTGACTTTATTTTCTTGGGCTCCAAAATCACTGCAGCCATGAAATTAAAAGGCACTTCCTCCTTGGAAGTAATATTCTGACCAACTTGTATAGCATATTAAAAAGCAGAGACATTTCTTTGCTAACACAGATCTGTCTAGTCAAGGCTATGGTTTTTCCAGTAGTCATATACAGATGTGAGAGTTGGACTATTAAGAAAGCTGAGTGCCAAAGAATCGATGCTTTTGACCTATGGTGTTGGAGAAGACTCTTGGGAGTCCCTTGGACTGCAAGGAGATCCAACCAGTCCATCCTAAAGGAGCTCAGTCCTGAATATTCACTGGAAGAACTGATGCTGAAGCTTAAAATCCAGTCCTTTGAGTACCTGATGGGAAGAACTGACTCATTTGAAAAGACCCTGATGCTGGGAAGGATTGAAGGCAGGAAGAGAAGGGGAGGACAGAGGATGAGATGGCTGGACGGCATGACCTACTCAATGGACATGGGTTTGAGTAAACTCTGGGAGTTGGTGATGGACAGGGAGGACTGGTATACTGCAGTCCATGGGATCTCAAAGAGTCGGACACAACTGAGTGACTGAACTGAACTGACACAAAAGAATATGTGGTATGATTCAATTTTTACAAAGTTAAAAAACCTGGCACAGCTAGTCTTTGATGTTTGGAGTCATGATTATAGTTATCCTTGGGTGGCAGACGGTAGTGACTGGGAGGAAAACAAGGAAGTTTGTAGGGTGTTGCTAATATTTTGTTTCTTGACTTGGGCACATGTGTTCCATTGATAAAAATTCAGTTTGTGAAAAATCATCACTTATGTGAGAGAGAGATATATACACATATATATTTATAAACACAAATATGTAACATACACACCACACCCACATATATTTCAATTGTCAACTAAATAAAAAGCATAACCTAAAAGTTGAGAATTATGTTTTACTTGGCAGACTTGCAAAGGACTTAATCCCAGGAGGAAACAGCTCAGATTGCTCTGAGGGACTGCTCTGAAGAGGTAGGGAGGAGCCAGGCTACATAGTTTTTACAAAACAAAACAAGCAAACAAAAACCAGGTAGTCAGAACATCATGCAGTTATTGTTAGTGAGAGAAAATCAGACATGTTGCACAAAAGACATTCTTCATCCACATAATCCCTGGGTTGGGAAGATCCCCTGGAGAAGGAGATGGCAACCTACTCCCATATTCTGGCCTGAAGGATTCCATGGACAGAGAAGCCTGGCAGGCTACAGTCCATGAGGTCACAAAGAGTCGGACACGACTAAGTAACTTTCACTCACTCCTTGTCCATGGAATAATTTAAAATGTTAAAGAATATTGGATGGCATGTGGCATCTTTAGAGAACCTGGACAACTAGGCTGGCAAACTACACAGTTGGAAAAGAACCCAAAATCTTACCACAGAGCAGTTTTAGTGAAAATCCCACTGCTATGCTGCTAGGTCCCAGATGGCCAACTGCATTGTTACTATGACCTCTAAGAATGCTGCCTCTAAAGACTGCCTGTAGCTGCTCCCACTGCTGCTGTCGCTTCCTGTCGCTAGAATGTATAAGAAGCGTGTTTCTTCACTGTACCTGATTCTTCTTTAAAGTATAGAACAGGTATGGGTATGGGTCATCGTCATGGCGAGGTCATGGCCTCTCCTCCACACTGAACGGATGCTAGAAAAAATGAGTCTGGAATTTTCAGTTTCTACGATGGGATACAAACTCTGCCTCATTAGAAGGCAGATGCTGGGTAGTCAAAAGAATAACTGTGAATACAAAAATATTCAGCATCCAACAAGGTAAACTTTACAGTGTCTGGCATCCAAACAAAGATTGCCAGGCAAAGAAGTAGGAAAGCATGATCCACAATGAGGAAAATAATCAATTAAATGAAACTGACTCAAAACTGACATATACCCAAGAATTATGAGATGAAGACATGTAAACAATTGTTTTAACTGTATTCTACCTGCTCAAAATCTAAAAGACATAGAAAATCCAAAAATATAATAAAAGTAGAACTCCTAAAGAGGAAAACTATAATGGCTGAGATGAAAAATATATTTTAGGACTAATGAATGATTAAATGTGATAAAAGGAGAGACTACTGAATTTAAAACATAGCACTTGGGACTTCCCTGGTGGTCCAGTGGCTCAGACTCTGTGCTCCCAATGCAGGAGGCCCACTTTGATCCCTGGTCAGGGATCCCTGGCTTGATCCCACATGCTGCAACTAAAGACCCTGCAGAGCCAAATAAATAAATAAATATTTTAAAAATAGCATTAGAAGGTGTACAAAGGGAAACCGTAGGAGAAAGAGAAGGTAAAAATGATAAATCAGTGTGCTGTGAGACAACAAGTGGCCCAATATATCTTGGGATCCCTGAAAGTAGATGCAGAAGAAATACTGGGAGAAATGATGGCTCCAAATTTCCAAACTATGAAAACTATAAATCCATAGACCCAAGCTCAGTGAACAGTAGGCATAAGAAATATGAGGTAAACAGTACAAAACACACCATCAAGTTGCCCATCAATTCAGTTCATTTCAGTCGCTCAGTAGTGTCCTACTCTTTGCGACCCCATAGACTGCAGCATGCCAGGCCTCTGTGTCCATCACCAACTCCTGGAGCATCCTCAAACTCATGTCCATTGAGTAGGTGATGCCTTCCAACCAGCTCATTCTCTGTTGTCCCCTTCACCTGCCCTCAATCGTTCCCAGCATCAGAGTCTTTTCAAATGAGTCAGCTCTTCGAAGCAGGTGGCCAATGTATTGTAGTTTAAGCTTTAGCATCAGTCCTTCCAAAGAACACTCAGGATTGATCTCTTTTAGGATGGTCTGATTGGATCTCCTTGAAGTCTTCATGAGAGAAGACTCCTCTCAAGAGTCTTCTCCAGCACCACAGTTCAAAAGCATCAATTCTTTGGCACTCAGCTTTCTTTATAGTCCAACTCTCACATCCATACATGACTGCTGGAAAAATCATAGCCTTGACTAGACAGACCTTGGTAGACAAAGTAATGTCTCTGATTTTCCATGTGCTGTATAGGTTGGTCAGAACTTTCTTTGCAAGGAGCAAGTGTCTTTTAATTTCATGGCTGCAGTCACCATCTACAGTGATTTTGGAGCCCAAGAAAATAAAGTCAGCCACTGTTTCCACTGTTCCCCATCTATTTGCTGAGAAGTGATGGGACCAGATGCCATGACCTTAGTTTTCTGAATGTTGAGCTTTAAACCAACTTTTTCACTCTCCTTTCACTTTTCATCAACAGGCTCTTTAGTTCCTCTTCACTTTCTGCCATAAGGGTGGTGTCATCTGCATATCTGAGGTTATTGATATTTCTCCTGGCAATCTTGAGTCCCGCTTGTGCTTCCTCCAGCCCAGTGTTTCTCATGATGTACTCTGCATATAAGTTAAATAAGCAAAGTGACAATATACAGCCTTGATGTATGCCTTTTCCTATTTGGAGCCAGCCTGTTGTTCCAGGTCCAGTTCTAACTGTTGCTTCTTGACCTGCATACAGGTTTCTCAAGAGACAGGTCAGGTGGTCTGGTACTCCCACCTCTTTCAGAATTTTCAACAGTTTGTTGTGATCCACACAAAGGCTTTGGCGTAGTCAATAAAGCAGAAGTAGATGTTTTTCTGGAACTCTCTTGCTTTTTTGATAATCCAGCAGATATTGGCAATTTGATCTCTGGTTCTGCATTTTCTAAATTCAGCTTGAATATCTGGAAGTTCACGGTTCACATACTGTTGAAGGCTGGCTTGGAGAATTTTGAGCATTACTTTACTAATGTGTGAGATGAGTGCAATTGTTCAGTAGTTTGAGCATTCTTTGGCTTTGCCTTTCTTTGGGATTGGAATGAAAATTGACCTTTTCCAGTCCTCTGGTCACTGCTAAGTTTTCCAAATTTGTTGATATATTGAGTGTAGCACTTTCACAGCATCTTCATTTAGGATTTGAAATAGCTCAACTGGAATTCCATCATCTCCACTAGCTTTGTTCATAGTGATGATTCCTAAGGCCCACTTGACTTCACATTCCAGGATGTCTGGCCATAGGTGAGTGATCACACCATTGTGATTATCTGGGTCATGAAGATCTTTTTTGTACAGTTCTTCTATGTAATCTGGCCACCTGTTCTTAATATCTTCTGCTTCTGTTAGGTCCATACCATTTCTGTCCTTTATTGTTGCCAGCTTTGCAAGAAATGTTTCCTTGGAATCTCTGATTTTCTTGAAGAGATCTCTAGTCTTTCCCATTCTATTGTTTTCCTCTATTTCTTTGCACTGATCACTGAAGAAGGCCTTCTTATCTCTCCTTGCTATTCTTAGGAGCTCTGCATTCAGATGGGAATATCTTTCCTTTTCTCCTTTGCTTTTCACTTCTCTTCTTTTCTCAGCTACTTGTAAGGCCTCCTCAGACACCTGTTTTGCTCTTTTTGCATTTCTTTTTCTTGGGGATGGTCTTGATCCCCGTCTCCTGTACAATGTCCTGAACCTCTGTCCATAGTTCATCAGGTACTCTATCAGATCTAATCCCTTAAATCTATTTCTCACGTCCACTGTATAATCATTAGGGATTTGATTTAGGTCATACCTGAATGGTCTGGTAGTTTTCCCTACTTTCTTCAGTTTAAGTCTGAATTTGGCAATAAGGTGTTCATGATCTGAGCAAGAGTCAGCTCCTGATCTTGTTTTTGCTGGCTGTATAGAGCTTCTCCATCTTTGGTTCCAAAGAATATAATCTGATTTCAGTGTTGACCATCTGGTGATGTCCATGTGTAGAGTTTTCTCTTGTATTGTTGGAAGAGGGTGTTTGTTATGACCAGTGCATTCTCTTGGCAAAACTCTATTAGCCTTTGCTCTGCTTCATTCTGTACTCCAAGGCCAAATTTGCCTGTTACTCCAGGTGTTTCTTAACTTCCTAATTTTGCATTCCAGTCTCCTATACTGAAAAGGACATGTTTTTTGAGTGTTAGTTCTAAAAGGTCTTGTAGGTCTTCATAGAACCGTTCAACTTCAGCTTCATCAGCATTACTGGTTGAGGTATAGACTTGGATTACTGTGATATTGAATGGTTTACCTTGGAAACAAAAAGAGATCATTTTGTAATTTTTGATATTGCATCCAAGTACTCCAATTTGGACTCTTTTGTTGACTATGACAGCTACTCCGTTTCTTCTAAGGGATTCCTGCTCACAGTAGTAGATATAATGGTCATCTGAGTTAAATTCACCCATTCCAGTCCGTTTTAATTTGCTGATTCCTAAACTGTTGATACTCACTCTTGCCATCTCTGTTTGACCACTTCTAATTTGCCTTGATTATAACTTGTGATAAAAAGAAAAATCTTAAATGAGTCAGAGTTGTAGGTGAATCTTTCAGAATTGCTGGATAGATCTGGGATTATGTCCTGAAAATGACATGTTTTAATCATCTTTTTAGTCTTTTTAAGAGCCAAATACACTTGAGAAAGATTATATTGAGAAGGAAAGACTTGGAAGCAAAGAGACCACAGGAGAGTTTTACCATAATGCAATGAGATCAGTGGACCTGAAGCAGGGTCATGAAGTATGTGTGGAGAGCAGGAAACATTTTGCGAGATAAAATGCTAAGTCGCTTCAGTCATGTGTGACTCTTTGCAGTGCTATGGACCCTAGCCCACCAGGTTCCTCTGTCCATGGGATTCTCCAGGCAAGAATACTGGAGCGGGTTGCCATGTCCTCCTCCAAGGGATCTTCCCAACCCAGGGATCGAATCTGCATATCCTAAATCTCCTGCATTGACAGGTGGATTCTTTACCATCAGCACCACCTGGGAAGCCCAAAGTTAATTGTATTTGGAGACTGAGAAAGTAAAAAGCAGTTCTTGCTGGAAAGTGGTAGATGGTGTCAACATTCACCGAATTAAGGGAGAAGACAGTAATTTAACTGTAGACGTTCTGAGTTTGAGGCACTTAGAGGCTCCCCGCTTAAACCTGAGGATATGTCTGGCATACAGATACAGTTTTGTGAGATATTAGCAAGTAATATGAATGTTTCCAAGTCCTCCAGTCTTCTTGCGGTGCCTTTAATGACCTGAATTTCAATTCCATGTATGCCAATGCAAGGAGTCTGGGCCTATTAAACATTCTTAGTACCAAGTGAGGAAAGAGGCTGGACCCAGCCAGCTGGTTCTCCTGTCTTTGGGCTCAGAGGAAGGTGCTGGGAGCTGGGGCTCTGACCTCAGAGGACAGGGCACTGACTGGGTGAGCTGGTCCCACTGAGAGGGAAGATACCACTGGCTCTGAGAGTGATGGGAACCTGCAAGCGGGGTTCAGTCTCCACCATAGAAATAATAGAAACAAACGCTGCTGCCAGGGTGAATGAGCATTGCTGGTGTGATTCTCAAGAACCAGAAGCAAAACTGAAACAGAAAGGAGCAAGTCCCTTTTCATTCCTTCAACCTTGTGGTCATCCTCTACTTGAAAAGCCTAAAGAGAGAGTAGGTGGCAAAGTGGTAAATGGTTTGTAGGAACCAAGCATCACTGAAGAGAGTATAGAATGATGCGTTTGGAATTGAGAGACAATTAGATGGTAACTGGCACACTCTGCCTGGGTGGAAGGGGGAATCTGATTGTTCTTTTCCTGTGACTCTGTTAGAAACTGTGGTCCCAAGGAATGGTTGTGTTAATTTTTGCCTAGTGATATTATGGAGCTGGTTGTGATTTTGCGACTGAGCAGGACCCTGTGGGACCTTCCTGGAATAGACCCCCACCCCCATGTCCTCTGCCTACCTCTTGCCTGTAGAAAAACTTGATCCTCCTAGGCTTTTCCTGAGTTCCAAACAGTACCTTTAATCATAGAAGTGAGAAAATGTAGAAAGACAGGAAAACAGGCAACATACAATAATATTAACAGTTTAGCCATTAGACAAAGTCAAGGACCCTAGTTCCTCCTAGATAATATTCTGAGCCATGTTCTTTGAGCTGTTTTGCAGATACAGAAACCCCCACCAAGTAGAAAAAGTTAAGTGTCTGCTGCCCACAAGCGCAGGTTGGAACCAGAAGGTTGATGATGTTGACTACTGATTATCTCACCATCGAACAACCAGAAAAATGTCTATGAGCTGACCACATGTCCACAGCACCCCTCTTTCTCACTCTGTCTTTACAAACTTTTCCTTGGAAGTCTTTGGGGAGTTTGGGCCTTTTAGGCACTAGCTACCTGGGCCCCTGGTTGGCACCTGCGATAAACACTCCACTTTCCTGCACCACAGTCTGGGGTCTGTAGTGAGCACAAGCAAGTGGACTCCAGTTTGGTTTGGTAAAACTTGCAGAAAAATAGTCAGAAAGTGATCTTTGTTATCATGACTTCTCCTCTTCTAGGGACAAGGTAAACTATATATTTCAGGAGACAGAGGGACAGAAGAGGGAGAGAAGACCTCAGCTATCCTGATGTCCAGTAAAAAATTTAATTGTGTCATTGAACTCTTAAATGTTTAAAATTAGCAAAATGAAATTCTTCTTTCAGATGTTATATCCAGACCAGTGCACATTGAATTTCAAATGGTAGTCTCAGTGTTGCATCTGCTTCCACCATAGCAAGAAACCCAGCCACAAGCTTCTGGGGACTCAGTAGCTCTGGAGATCCAAAGCTGCAGAGTGAGGGCACCTGTTATAAGTTTGCCTCTTTGGAAAACAGAAAAGACACTCCTAACAAGGACAGAAGTGTAGGAAACCGTGCAAATGGAGGTGGAGAGTTGAGCACCTGCTGTTAAGGGGCTGGAGAGTCACTTTCTGATATGCATGGTAGTTGCTGCTGCTGCTGCTGCTAAGTCGCTTCAGTCGTTTCCGACTCTGTGCGACCCCATAGACGGCAGCCCCCCAGGCTCCGCCGTCCCTGGGATTCTCCAGGCAAATGCATGGTAGAGAGCCACCCAAAACACTCGGGGGGAAATTCTTGGGTAGGAGAAAACCTTAGCATGCTCTTGGCAAACAACTTGTTTATGAATTTACAGCTACATGAAGGAAGGCGACTCAACTGTGCTGTCATTTTGAGCTACTTTTACAATTCTGCAGAACAGTAACAATGACAACACTTCTGTTGCTCTCTTCGTTGCTTCATCCTTATATTCTTTTTGCACCTGACAAGTCTAGAGTTTAAAACATTGCTTTCATCATGGAGCATCTCAGAATTGTAGGATGTCAGATCCAGACAGGATCTCAGCAAGAGAAATCGTAAAGAGCCAAAAGGAACTCTGTAGCAATCAAGATTTTATACCTGTAAACAAAGGCTTCTGGGGAGATAGAGTTATATGTAAGTGTCTGAAAACTGGTATTAAGGAAGGAATGAGATTGTGCTACCAACCAAGGTTCTTGGCCTCTTTAATCAATAGAAATTGATAAGAAGCCAGACAAGAAATGTAGGCAAGGCTTTATTGGGGCCGCTGCTGCAGCAGGGAGTATGAAAACAAATAACAGCTTCCCTTGCTTGCCCCTGAGGAGATGTGAGCTAGTTCCTTATATAGAGTGAGGGTAAGGATGTGTCCAGAGGTCAGGCTGGAAGGGTGGCTTTGGTGGCCTGCCCACCCCCTTGGTGGTGCTGTTTGCAGGGGGCATATGCAGTACTCCGCTTTTGCTCCTGACACCCTGTTTTTGTTGGTCTTTTTGTATCTTGATGTTCCTAATTTGCCCCAGTTATGCATGCACATGGCTATTTTTAATCCCTTATGGTTTTTTGTATTCTGTTGCTGAGGCGACGTTTATCCAGGTACAAGCCCTTCAGCAAAGGGTTCCAGGTCCCAGTCTGTCTCAATTGTTTGGGATAGTTCAAGGAAATAACTCAAAATAACAATCTTAAATAAAGCAACTGTGAATGAGGATGAGAATTTTATTTTAATGCTGAAGATAGTAATGGAAACTTTATTCATTTTGATTAAATTTTTACAGCATTAAATAATACAGAGATCTTTCATCCAGAAAACCCAAGCATTGCAAATAAACTCTGAGCAGGCAATATTGTTCCAAACTTTGTAGAGATGTAGGTCCTCACATGTAGGAAAGAGAAACAGTTTAGGTAGAAACAGGCATTGTTCTGATCATACTTCCTGCACCCAACAATGTGCTGAGATCCTCAATGGCCTGTTTCTATCCTGAGGCAACTTGACCCATTGTTATGGGCTGAATATTTCTTCTGTCCCTCGTAAATTAAAATGTTGAAAGCCTAACCTTAAGATTGAATCTTAAAGTTTTGATGAGGTCCAAAGTGTGAGGCCCAAATCCAACAGGATTAGTGTTTTTAAGAAGAGACCCCAGAGTGCTCTCAATGTCCTTCTGTCTCTCTGTGCACCCACAGAGAAAGACCACATGAGGACATAGTGAGAAGGTGGCTGTTTGCAAGCCAGGAAGAGAGCTTTGATCAGAAACCAGATTTGCTGTCCCTTTGATCTTGGATTTCCCAGCCAGCAGATCTGTGAGAATACAAAGATCCGTTGTTTAAACCACCCAATCTGTGATTATTTTGTTACAGCAGCCCAAGCTGACTAAGATACCTGCCAAATCATATACATCATTATGCAGCATACTGCTCATAGGTAAAGTGAGAGTGTTAGTCGCTCAGTCGTGCCTGACTCTTTGTGACCCCATGGACTGTAGCCTGCCAGGCTCCTCTGTCCATGGAATTCTCTAGGGAAGAATACTGGAGTGGGTTGCCATGCCCTCCTCTAGGGGATCTTCCCAAAACAGGGATTGAACCCAACCCAGGTCTCCTGCATTGCAGGCGGATTCTTTACCACTGCAGCCTCCAGGGAAGCTCATAGGTAAACCAGGGTATAAATTCTCTAGTCATAATGGAGAATTATCATTTGTTGACTGCCTGTGTGATAATCTTCACAAGTTGTTTTATTTTTGATCTTTAAGTGAGAACATTTTTTGGCATTAGCTTGATGTTCTAAGAAATGGTAGCATTAAGTGGACAGCTAACAATGGATCTTGGTTTGAGCCAAGAGTTATGTTAAAGACCAGGAGTACGCAGGCTGCAAAAGGCGACTATCTTTATTTGGAAGTATAGGCTCCATGTGTAATGGGAATGGAGAGGTCTCTGACTACATACCTGTTACTTCAACCACCGTAATCCCGACCTAAAACAGCTCACTAGTCACAGGGCTTTGTGTGGAATGAATGACAACGTAAATGTTGATTGGTGTGCTCTCCTGTTTAGTTCATTCTATAAGCACATTCTGTGCACCAGGCGTTCTGCTTGGAGATGGAGGAGGATACTAAATAGCTATGAAGGCAATACTGGGTAATAGTTGAGAGTTTGGGATTTGGAGTTAAATAGAACTGGGCTGGAATTGTCAACTGGTTACTTAAATGCTATATTCCCTCAGGCAAGTAACTTTATTTCTTTGAGCCCTATTCTTACGCTCAGTTCAGTTCAGTTCAGTCACTCAGTCGTGTCTGACTCTTTGTGACCCCATGGACTGCAGCACGTCACACTTCCTTGTCCATCACCAACTCCTGGAGTTTGCGCAAACCCATGTCTGTCGAGTTGGTAATGCCATCCAACCATCTCATCCTCTGTCCTCCTCATCTCCTCCTGCCTTCAGTCTTTCCCAGCATCAGGGTCTTTTCAAATGAGTCAGTTCTTTGCATCAATGGCCAGAGGATTGGAGTTTCAGCTTCAGCATCAGTGTTTCCAATGAATGTTCAGGACTGATTTCCTCTAGGATGGACTGGTTGGATCTCCTTGCAGTCCTGGGACTCTCAAGAGTCTTCTCTAACACCACAGTTCAAGAGCATCAATTCTTCAGTGCTATATTCTTTCTTATGGTTCAACTCTCACATCCATACATGACTACAGGAAAAAACACAGCTTTGATTAGATGGACCTTTTTTCTCTGCTTTTTAATATGCTAGTCTGGGTTGGTCATAACTTTCCTTCCAAGGAGTAAGTGTCTTTTAGTTTCATGGCTGCAGTCACCATCTACAGTGATTTTGGAGCCCAGAAAAATAAAGTCTGCCACTGTTTCCACTGTATCCCCATCCATTGGCCATGAAGTGATGGGACTGGATGCCATGATCATAGTTTTCTGAATGTTGAGTTTTAAGCCAGGTTTTTCATTCTCCTCTTTCACTTTCATCAAGAGGATCTTCAGTTCCTCTTTGCTTTCTGCCATAAGGGTGGGGTCATCTGCATGTCTGAGGTTATTGATATTTCTCCTGGAAATCTTGAGTTCAGCTTGTGCTTCATCCAGCTGGGCATTTCACATGATGTAGTCTGCATATAAGTTAAACAAGCAGGGTGACAATATACAGCCTGGACTTACTCCTTTCCCAATTTGCAACCAGTCTGTTGTTTCATGTCCAGTTCTAGTAGTTGCTTCTTGACATGCATACAGATTTCTCAGGAGGCAGGTCAGGTGGTCTGGTATTCCCATCTCTTGAAGAATTTTCCACAGTTTGTTGTGATACACACAATCAAAGGCTTTGGCATAGTCAACAATGCAGAAGTAGATGTTTTTTTGGAACTCTCTTGCTTTTCCTATGATCCAGAAGATGTTGGTCATTTGAGCTCTGGTTCCTCTACGTTTTCTAAATCCAGCTTGAACATCTCGAAATTCTCGGTTCATGTACAGTTGAAGCCTGGCTTGGAGAATTTTGAACATTACTTTGCTAGTGTGAGAAATGAGTACAATTGTGTGGTAGTTTGAACATTCTTTGGCATTGCCTTTCTTTGGGATTAGAATGAAAACATCTTTTCCAGTCCTGGGACTGCTGCTGAGTTTTCCAAATTTGCTGGCTTATTGAGTGCAGCACTATCACAGCATCATCTTTTAGGGTTTGAAATAGCTCAACTGGAATTCCATCACCTCTACTAGCTTTGTTCATAGTGATGCTTCCTAAGGCCCACTTGACTTTGCATTCCAGGATGTCTGGCTCTAGGTGAGTGATCACACCATCATGGTTATCTGGGTCATGAAGATCTTTTTTGTGTAGTACTTTTGTGTATTCTTGCCATCTCTTCTTAATATCTTTTGTTTCTATTAAGTCCATACTATTTTTGTCCTTTATTGCGCTCATCTTTGCATGAAGTGTTCCCTTGGTATCTTTATTTATTATTATTTTTTTTAATTTTCTTTACTTTATTGTGTTGGTTTTGCCATACAATGACATGAAACCGCCATGGTTCTATACATGCTCCCCCTCCAGAACCCCCCTCCCTCCCCCCTCCCGACTCCCTCCCCCTGGGACATCCCGGTGCACCAGCCCCGAGCATCAACCCTGGGCTGGTGATTGATTTCACATATGGTAATTAACATGTTTCAATGCCATTCTCC